>WAAB01015533.1:205008-230414 GCA_013389865.1 Piaya cayana
CCAGGGAGGTGGTTGATTCGCCTTCCCTGGAGGTGTTTAAGTTACGGGTGGACGGGGTCCTGAGGGACATGGTTTAGTGTTTGATAGGAATGGTTGGACTCGATGATCCAGTGGGTCTCTTCCAACCCGGTCATTCTGTGATTCTGTGATTCTGTGATTCTGTGATTAATGAATGTAATTATTGTGTCTATTTCTGCCTCTCTCTTTTTTTTTTAACCAAAGTGGTCCCTACAAGTCCAAGTGTTAGAGCTTTCCATTGAATAACTAGCATCAACAGAACAGCTCATCTCTGCTTCCAGCCAAGAGCACTGAGACTATTTGCTGACCTGCCATGATTGCAATGGGGAAGATTTATCCACAAAAGAACCAGGAGGACAACAAACATCCTTTCAAGGATGGATGCGTCCTGGTTCACCTAATTCTGAAAAAGTCTAAGAGTTGCAAAGCCTCATTTTGGACTGTTCATTTGAGTCATTCTGTGAGCTGAAAACCTCCTAGAAGCTCTCCTCTGTTTCCTGTTTTGGCTAAGACATAAAAATAATTTGTTATTGCTGCATGCAACAACTTCATTTTGAAGTGACCTTTGCAAAGAAGGAGCAAACAGCTCTCTGAGGAAGGCTTCAGCCTTAACAAGCTGCCAGGGAACTGGTGGAAGTGTTTAAAAGACAAGTAGATGAAGTTCCAAGGATATTGTTTAGTAGTGGACAAGTACAGTTGGACTTGATGACCTCAAAGGTCTTTTTCAACGAAATGATTCTATTATTCCATGATTCTCTCTTCATTTTAGCCTTGGCAGTCAGTAGGAACCCCAGCTTCTTCACCCACGATGTGTACACACAGACATATATGGGGTTTTTCCATGGCTTCTTTGAAACCTCAAGTACATTTTCTTTGAGTAAAGGAAGGCTGTTAGAGATTAGTCTTTCAGGACGCTCTCTACAAAATCTTGCACTATGAACATTATAGCACATGAGAAATCCGCAGGGCTGTTACAAAGTGTTGTCTTAAATAAGTTTCTTTCACAGAAGTCACAGGCATTTGTGGAAAAATGTCACCTCACCATCCACCCTTAGAAACCAGCTGAGAACACAGCTCTGTGCCTTAAATATCACTCACTTGCAAGCTTGCTGTCCATTATATCTCTGATCAAAGACAATACAAAGCAGATGCAAACCATGAGCAGTGAACTGACTTTTATGGTTTCTCAGAAAGCTGCTCTAAGAGTTGCAAGGCAACTTGTACAGAAAAAGAACACAACAAAAAACACAGCTCTTTTTTTTTCTGTCATATCGAAGAAGTGTAATAAATTTTGCCATCTAAGGACAGAAATTATTGTTGACGCATTAACAATTATTAAAACATTACAAGTTGTTAAAATATTACAAGTATAGGATCATAGAATCACCAGGTTGGAAAAGACCCATCAGATCATGGAGTCCAACCATTCCGATCAATCACTAAACCATGTCCCTCAGGACCTCGTACACCCGTCCCTTAAACCCCTCCAGGGAAGGTGACTCAACCCCCTCCCTGGGCAGCCTGTTCCAGTGCCCAATGACCCTTTCCGTGAAAATATTTTCCTAATGTTCAGCCTAAACCTCTTAAAACCTCTTAAACCCTGAAGTAGCAGCAGTGTAAAAGTTTACAACTTACAGGAGAGAAGGCTGCATAATTTAGCCCTCCACATCTTCATGGATTTATGGATGCAACACTGGCTCCTGAACCTCAGAGTTCGGTCAGATCCCTTGAAGAAACAAGCATCTAGTTTTTCACTGTGTTAAGAGGAGGTGGATCAAATGTCTCAAGGCAGCATGAACTGCTAAGAGAAATGAACTTAAAGGCTTTCATAAAGAGCTATTAATTACTAATTCACAGATAGAATGAGAGAGCATCTTTCACTTGGCTTCTGCAATGTACTGTTCTCCCTATAATCAGAAGCACGGTACCTCAGGTGGATGTCTTCTCTAGGGACATGGACTTGTTCTTTGGAGAGAGTTTCAGAAATATGCCCGGCAGATGCTGCAGTCAAATTCCACCCAAAAGCAAAATAATTGTTCTTGTGAAGTAGTTACACAGGAAGAATTATCACCACCCAGAAAGCTCATTCAACCCCACTAGCAGTTTATACATAAACCTGTTGAGATTCCAAGTGAAATTTAGAAGATTTCTTGCATGTTCCACATAGCCAGTATCCAGTCATTAATAAAGCATTTAAAATAGTCTTTAAAACTATGCCAGACAACTCAAAGGCTCTTAAAATTAGATGTCAAGCAGTAAAAGGATTTATTAACCAGAGAAGAAACATACTATCCAAAGACATCAAGTTTAAAAAAGTGGCACCAAGAAGGTATTTTCAGCACTATAGAGCTCTAAACTGTGTGAAAACCAAATCTGTGAACCACCAGAATAAAACTGTATGTTTTCAACTTGACTGTAAGGTACCTGCTAACACACAATTGCCAGTGGAGTGTTACAAAACATTCAAAAAGAAACTAAATGCCTTGAAAAACAAGCGCTTACAAAAGATTGTAAATACTTTTGCACCTACGCAGGGACCTTAAGAAATCACCAGCCAGTAGTTTGTGTTAACCTGAACCAGCAATGCTGAGAATATTGTGGTTATGCCTTCCAAATAATAACAGAAACCGCACATGAGTTATTGGATAGAAGAGATCACAAGCAGCAATCAGTGACAGGTGGAAAAAACCTAACTCTAGGCAACTCTACTAATATAGACTTTAGAAATGCATCATGTAGCATTTAAAACCTCTAGATGCATGTAAACATCTGTTTGCAGGATAGTCACTGGAAATAATTCAGTGCCCTACAACATATCATATGCCACAACAAGAGAAGAACCTGCTTGTATCCCTTATACGAATGTTTTGTGGGTCAGCTCAGCTTATCAACCTCCTTGTCATCTGAGTTCAAGCCCATACTTGTCAGACATGCCTTAGTCAAAGGGTTAAAATACTTTTCTCAGTTGAGTTTTACTGAGTCTATGGGCTCCATCAGCAGTACTCTACACATGCTGGAAAAAAATTATTGCTTTCTCCATCCCTGCTGGGTAAACTAGAGTTGCAGTTCTGCTCCCCCTCTCAAAGCTGCTTTGCTCCCAGCTGCAGTTTCTGTTGTTTAACCCTTGAAACAGGGCAGGAGATCTCACAAATACTCTGCTGTCGTTCGCACTGCTGTGCATCCTGGCCCAGTCTCAGAGCTTTATACTGTGCTTCCTACACTTGCCCTTGAAAATTGCGTCCCTTTCCAGTGCAGGCACAGGAGACCGAAAACAGCAAAGGCAACAGGATAAACCCAGAGCAATTCTGTCTTCAACTCTGGAGATGAAAAATCCAATTTCCCTGCATTCCAGGGAAGCTCTGAGACCGCGCTGCACCTTGGAACCACCCTGACTCTCTTGAACAACCAAATACTCAACCCCTTCCTCTGCCACTCAAGCTGATTTCCCCAGCAGTTCTCTTCAGCAGCTCATTCATCACTGCTTGGGTTAATTATGGCTTTCATTCTCTACCCCTTCACACAGGTACAGCATGTGAAATGTCACACTATATACCATTTTCCTCAGCTAGGTTTTACTCCTTTTTTTTCTATTTTATTTATGCTAAGCCAAAGAAACCACCCTCACTATTGTTTCTTTTCACAGCTTGTTTTCTTCACAGTTGTGGTCGTGTCTTCTCAGCAGTGTTTCTACGGAAAGCTGATGTCAAATGTCAGTTTGCTCATCTCAAGCCTCCACACGTCACCTCTCTGCGAGTATTGCCCTTTTCTACTAAACCTGCATCTTTCTTCAAAAATGAAAATGTGACAAAAAGTGATTCACTATGAGAATTTTAGTCCCTAGATCGGTATCTAATTTGTTACATCACCTTCCCTGGGTCTACATCCACCCCTGAGCTGGGCTTGTCCAGTTACAAAGACAGAAACGGTGTGAATGCTGCATGGGACATTCAGCCGTGTTCTGCTTGGTCTTGCTGCTGTCCCTGAACTCAGTGAAGGGACAGCACCACCTTGCCCAGACAGGGTTGTGCATGGCTGTAGCTTCACACCAGGATCTGCTCCAGCAGGAGGGGACACTGTGGTGACACAGCAGCAGTCTGGCCTTGTTGTCCCCTCCTGCACTGGGTCAGCACAGCCCCCAGCCTTCAGGCACCATGGAGGCTTTGGAGGGAAGACTTTCCTCTTTCATCCTATGAGGAAAGCTGTTCCTCCGTGAAAGAGGACCTTGACAGTCCTCTGGGAGTGGTTTTGGGAGACATGGGAGAGGTGCTGCGATGTAGCTCTTAACCTTCATCATCCCTCAGGTTCTGCTCTGGTCCAGCCTCCACCTGACCTCAATGCAGTTGGTGTCACCCCCCACCTCGGAGATCTCCTGGGCTGAAGCCTCATGCAGCAAGGGAGGCAGAGGGGTTTGCAGTGTTCCCCTGCCCAGGTGCCCAGGTGCCCACGTCATGGGTGCCACAGACCCAGCCAGCACCACAGCGATGGGGCTGCTGCAAGTGGTGAGGGGAAGGGGCTGTGTTTGCCTAGGGGTTGGAGAGACAGGTCATGGGACCCCCACGAGATGATTCAAGACACCACTGTGGCCACGCTCCCGAGGACATTAGACAGGTGACAGTGACAGGCACCATCTCCTGCTCCAGTTTGAGTAAGTCCCGTGGCCCTCAGTTCTCACAACTGGGTGCAAAGTGGTGTTTGAAGGAGGGGCCAAGATTCCCCAGCGCCATCTGTTTCTCACTTGTCTCCATTTGACATTTTCAGCTCTTCAGGAACTTAATGTTAGCCACTATGAAAGGATTGCACAAATATACGTCATCTGAAGTGTTCTTTGTTTTTTTCTTCAGTGATCAGCTTTAAAATGAAAGAAACCCCTCACGTAGTTTACATAAATAAACTGGGAAATAATTATTACATTGTCTAGCGAGGTGCTGTTAGGAGCAAGTTATATCGCATTTTGCAGGAAGCCCTTGAATCACTCTTCTGAAAAAAGGAAACAACAAAACACTAAAAGAAACAAACCATTCAACAACCCGCATTCATTTGCAAGATATATGAAACAGTCTTTAATACATGTCTAAAAATATGGAGCAGCTGTACAAACCCCACTGATAAAGATAATTTTATTCGTGTACAGCCAAGTGAGGATTGCAGGGTCTGCAATCAACAGACACTTCCCTACGAGTTAAACCCATCCCTCCACCAACCACCCAAGGGAGCAGATTGCACACTCAGTCTGGTGCCCAGCACCTCTTCTAAGTGGCAAGGTGAGATCACAGCAGAGCTCACCCCCAGAGACGGAGGATCCCCTCTGCTTGTGTCCACTCCAGCTATACACTCTCATCAACAGCAAACTGGCCCTAACCCCTCATAAACTAAAAAAATGCATCAATACAGAAAAAAAAATCTAGTTTAGCCTGTTCCCAGAAACCACAAGCCAGCTGTGTGAATCCTGCCCCATAAGGGGGCAGTTTGATATTCCCCTGGTGATGCAAGATTATTGACTTTCCATAGTGGATCTGGCTCTGCAAAACCAAAACACCCCTGGAGGAAGCTGTAGCCCTTCCTTGGCTAGAGAAGAGCAAAGATCATTGTAGCAACATTTTCTAAGCCTTTACAAAAACCAAATTTAATTTCCACTTGACTGATGTGAGTTTTCAATAAACATCCTTGTTAAGAGAGATTTTGGATCACTCACCTGTGCCCAGATTGGAATGCAGGCATTGGCTTTATCCCATATTTATTCAGCATGTACTTTACAGTGTAGACTCACTGACCTGAAGAATGCATTTTGCTCTCTAAGGCATCTGGAGTTTGAGACAACACCAGTACATCACAGATAGTTCAACAGTCCCCCAAAGCTGCTGTATCCCACGTCTAGTCACTTCGCACGTCAACCACATCAAGATCCACACTAATCATGCCAATGCCTCTGTCAAGAGCAGGAATTTAAAATATAGACTGAATTGCGCTTCAGGGGGGCTGTTGTGATCTTTGAATAGGTAATTCCACACATATTTCTGGAATCCTCAACATTAGAAGGATATAGAGCTATTGGAATGGGTCTAGAGGAGGCTACAAAGATGATCAGAGGGTTGGAGCGCCTCCCATATAAGGACAGTCTGAGAGAGTTGGGGTTGTTCAGCATGAAGAATAGAAGACTCCAAGGAGACCTTATATCAACCTTCCAGTATCTGAAGGGACTACAAGAAAGGTGAGGAGAGACTATTTACAAAGACTTGTAGTGATAGGACAAGGGGGAATGGCTATAAACTGGAGAGGGGCAGAGTTAGACTAGACATAAGGAGGAATTTCTTCACCATGAGAGTGGTGAGGCACTGGAACAGGTTGCCCAGGGAAGCTGTGGCTGCCCCATCCCTGGAGGGATCCAAGACCAGGCTGGATGGTCCTTGGGCAGCCTGATCCAGTGGGAGGTGCCCCTGCCCATGGCAGGGGAGTTGGAATTGAACGATCTAAGATCCTTTCCAACCCAAACTATTCTGTGATTCTTTGATATCTAGCACTTCACTTGAAATGTATTCTGCCACAAGTTCTCTCAATTCTCTTCAGAAGAGATTTCTTTCTTGTTAATCTTGAGTAAATTTAGCTACCTGAGCTCTCGGGCAGACCCACCAAGGTCCATAGGAGAACTGTAATCCATGCATATATGAATCCACTACATATTATGAAATAAGCCTGTTATGGCCTTTATGAGAACTCACCAAAGCTTGGAATCAGAGCTTCAATCTATCTCCCCTTCCTGAAAGAGTTATTTATCAATCAAATAAATGTGTCCATACGTTGCACTTAGCCAAATGTATAGTTCAAAAATAATACTTTCCACACTATGCTTCAAACACATGAGCAGGATACTTGCATTTCTCTACATTTTCTACACATTAAAAAAAAGGTATTTTACAAGTGATCAAAAAGGCAGAATCAGCTTTTGAAATGAGGCAAGTTTTTCTTTCCGCTGAAGAAGGTAGATGATAGTATCTTCAGTTCAGCTACTGCATTAGCTTGATAAGACAGCTCCAAGAGAGACAAGTAAATAAATGGTTGATCCACATATGGTCCCAGCTGGCAGAAGCTTAATTGTCAATGGAGTAAGTGTTACTTATGGCCAAAGTGTTATGTCTAGAAATGCAGGACATATCTTCATACACTACATTTGGTGTTCTTTTCTGGAAATACTTCTTTATCTGAAAAAACAAAACAAAGCAAAGAGCCATTCAGAACAGAGCTTGAGAAGACCTTGACCAAAGAGTCAATTTAAGTCTTTGGAGTCCATTTGTTTGAAGTGGAAACGTACGTTTAAAATCCCTCTTACAATCTCATCAAGTCTTAAAGGATTAGAATCATAGAATCATAGAATTACCAGGTTGGAAAAGACCCACCGGATCATCTAGTCCAACCATTCCTATCAAATACTAAAGCAAGTCCCTCAGCACTCGTCCACCCATCCCTTAAACCACTCCCGGGAAGGTGTCTCAACCACCTCCCTGGGCAGCCTCTGCCAGTGCCCAATGACCCTTTCCGTGTACATGGAAGGACAAGGTAGGAGCCTAACTCGCAAATCATATTCTGTTGATTTTGAGTAATCTCAATGGAGCAGCAGGATCTATCAACAGCAAATTATTTCTGGGAAATTTCTACAGAGTATGAATGTAAATAGTATAAAAGTAAGAATTCCTTGTCACTTTTTTTTTCTTACACAGGGCAAAATTTTCTTCTACAGCTGCTTTCAGACATTAAGCTATTTAATGATGTTTTGTTGTATTGGTATATGCAGACTGATTCCCAACTTGAAAAAAAAAGAAAGGCAGCAAAACAGAGCAGAGGGGTGCTTAGTTCAGGGAAACGCATACAATGCATGGCTATGTTGTTTACTGCGAGGTTTACTTGAGGTATGTTGTCAAAAAGCAAACAATATCTCATTTACTAAGAGTTACAGACACGTAAGAATTCGGTCTGTACTGCCAAGAGTTTACAGCTGGAAGGCACTGAACTGGGGCAAAGAACAGGCAATAGAAAGCCATGGCTCCTTAGGTTTAAAAAGTGCTTAACTCGGTTGCTATTTATAAAAAGGCACCTATTCACTATTCTGATTGTTTTGCTTTGGCATGGTGACAGCTTACTTACATTGGCGTGGTTTAAGGTGCAGCATATCAATGCAGAAAACAGCAGCACTACCACGATGATAAGACTGTAGAGGACCCAGGAGCTGTTACTGCAGTCTGTCTGCTCCGCTTCTGCATGTAAAATTACATTATTATTATAAATATAGAATCATAGAATAACCAGGTTGGAAGAGGTAGAATTCTATTTGTGTCATGAAAAAGTTAGTTACTGGTTACCAAGAAAACAAATATCAACAGCATGCTGCACAGCCACATTTGTCATCCCATTAGTGTCCTCACTGGCATTCCCTGTGCTCTTTTCAAGGCTGGTAATGATTGCAGGTGGCATGCGAAGAGTCTGCAAAGGTGTTAGCTTCCATACCACAGATCAGAAGTAGGACTGCACGCTCAGAGTGGAAATAGAAAACATTTTATGCAGTGTTATAACAACACTGAGGGCTTGGCTAGTATAGAGGAATGATATAATGGCTGGGTCTGTAAGCAGTACAGACAAAAGTACTGTAATCTGAAGTGCGTACACTGAGCAGGATAGTGCTAGTGGAAAAAGTTACCTCAATTAATCCCTATCTGAATAACATAATATCTAGTAATCACCCTGCTGCTTTGATGTGCAGCTGTCCTTTTCCCCAGCTCAGGTTACCGAGTTGTTGCACCAGTTATGGCTATCAGCACAGAATGAAACCACAGTCTTTTTTTTTCTGCAGACTGTAGGTAGATCTATCGCAACTCTTATGGCCTACGTAAACCTTATTTTACTTGCCCAAAGACCTCATCAAAGCCCAGTGCAGAGAAATAAGTTGTACCAGTAAGATCAGAATCAAGCATCATATTGCTGTTTTTCCTTCATCTTAGAAAACGGCTACACCATCCCACAGAAAAAAAACCCCAAAACCTGTCTTCAGAACATGTGCTTATGGTGTGCGCACGGTATAACAAAGGTGAACGAGATCGTGTCTGCTATCATCTGTTGTACCTGAAATAAAGGCCTGAGGACTTGTTCTGTACTCCCTGTTACAATCTATTTTTAAACACAAAGACTTGCTATAGCAAATGGTTTCTAAGAGACATTTATGTCATGTTAAGGTCAAATAACCGATGCTAAAAATACAGATACATTTTCTAAAACTGGCAGATTATTCACAGACACATCAAAGTGTGTGTTGTCTGATTTGAACCTTTTTTTTTTTTTTAAGATGCAGCATTACAGCAAGTTTTCTCTTTTAAAATTTCTGCTCTGGTTGTACAAGGCAAGTAGAAACATAGTGCCCATTTCTCTGTCCTAGTACAACAGGGCACGGAGGAGTCTGAGCACTCTCCCCAACCTTTCCTGAGCACTGGAAGAACTCTAGTCATAGATTAGTGCTCTACCTGTCCTGTCTGAAGTTCCGCAAGCTTTTAGTCCACCTTTTTTATTGCAACATTACTATAGTTATTTACAATTAAACAAGCCAAGGGACATTACCTTTAATCAGCATCATGGTGCCATTTCTGTTCCCTGAGAGAAAAGATACATTTCTCAGCACCCCAACACATACATATATATCACTGTCGGTTTTCCGTAGGTCGTGTAGTGTTATCACTATTTTCTTTTCTTGCTTTGAATACTCCAGGCGTTTAGCAAAAGCAGGAAAAATAGTTGAAACATTCTGACTTGAGACATACAGCACTTTCTCAGGCTGCATGTGCGTCTTTAGCAGTAAGATCCCTTTATATTCATGCGGGCTTTTCAATGCACAGGTGATACTGATAGACTGGCCTTGCTGGGGGTTGACATAGAGTGGTGACTGTTCAACAAATCCACTGTTTTCACCTAAAAACAAGAGAGATTAACGGCTACCACATACTTAAAATAGTGCATTTTCACTAGGGAGCAAATACAGACAGCAAAGACAGAAAGAAGAGACCTCAGAAATTTAGATGAGACTTTTTTTTTAAAGGCTAACTTTGTGCGTGTCTTGAGATGAAAGATCATGAATCATAGAATCACCAAGTTGGAAGAGACCCACCAGATCATTGAGTCCAACTATTCCTATCCAACACTAAACCATGTCCCTCAGTGCCTCATCCACCTGTGCCTTAAACCCTTCCAGGGAAGGTGAATCAATCCCCTCCCTAGGCAGCCTCTGCCAGTGCCCAGTGACCCTTTCCGTGAAAAATTTTTTCCTCATGTTCAGTCTAAACCTCACCTGGCAGAGCTTGAGGCCATTCCGTCTCGTCCTGTCCCCTGTCACTTGGGAGAAGAGCCCAGTTCCCTCCTCTCCACAACTTCCTCTCCACAACCTCCTCTCAGGTAGTGAGAGAGAGCAATGAGGTCTCCCCTCAGCCTTCTCTTCTCCAGACTAAAGATACACATCAGTACACCCTGGCATGCTTTCCTGCCCCGGGGTCCACAGCAGGACTGATCAAACAGGCTTACCTGGTTGAAAAGGGTCTCTGTCTACCTAAAAAATACATATACTGAACTGAGAATACAGCTTCATCAGTTTGCCTTTGAGGCATGGACAATTGCCTGCTTTCTCAAGTGAGATTAAGACATAGAAAGACCTGGGGACTACTGGTCTGGATGAAATCATAGAATGTGGGCATATTCCATGCTTGCTGTCCAGCTGGGAAGACTGAGTTCCTCTGAGGACAGTCCCTGTTCCTTTTGACTTTATCTTGAACATGGAGGAGGGAACAAAGACAGGACTTTTCACATTTGCACAAAAGATAATTCTGGGAAGACTAAGCATTTTAGAGAAAAGGATCAAAATCAAAACCGGATATAAGGTAATTTAATAATGTAATTTGCAGAAACAAGATGGAATTCAGTTGAGACAACACAGCCAAGAAGTTTGAAAAGAGAAACCGAAGGAAGGATATGATAAGTCTTCATAAACAGAATGACAATTACTGACCCAGCAATGCCTTGGGGACAGGAAAAAACCCTGTAATTTCTGGCACAGATATTTCAGTTTAGATGGTCTCATTAGAGGGGTAGGTATGTAGAGGAATAAGTTGCCAAAAAAACAATGTGGACTCAACTTTCTTCTAATTAGAAAGACAGGAAGGCAGACAGAAAGAAAGTGAAAATAAAAAGACAGAAAAATTCTTCCCCTAACCAGAAATTAATGCCTAAAGGAGCATGTATGTCCATCCATCAATTGTTTGTTAAGAAGAGGAAAGCACCCACATCTGTTTATCCATAAATGCCTGGCTTGAAAACCCCAATTATTATCTGTTATTTAAGAGAAAATAGTGAAAATGAAAGAGATTTGCAAAAACCACTACCAAAGAAAAAAATAGCTTTGCTAGTTATACATAGAGATCTGACTGATTGTTTTGAAAAACATATACGGCTCCTCACTGTTTCCAAAGTTCTGAAGCAAGTTATGATTCATGTGAAAACATGCAGCTAGGATTAAATTAGTAATAAACTGATGTTTTAGGTGTTTTCTTGGTACTGTTCACTCTAATGTGTTTCCATCATCTTTTCGAGGAGCAGACCAACACATTCCCTCAAATCAGTATGTAAACTAAGCAGACATAGGTGAAGTTCTGCCAGACTCTCCCTTTCATTATGCTTCCTCCCAGTTTTTGATTTAAAATACACCTCTCTGTTTACTAATTCATGATATAAAAGGCAGAATTGCCATACCTCTCACCACTACTATGGTTGTCTTCCCATTCAGCTTTTTGTGATGGCCTTTGAGTTTAACATACTTAATGCATACGTAGATATTGGAATCAGATTCCTTTGCATTGTGCAGAGTTATCCTGAGATTCCCTCCTTCCTTAGAATACTTGATGCGATTAGCCATAGCAGAAAGGATATTTGAAGTATTCTGCCTGGAAACATAGACCACATTGATCGGATGCGGTATGTTAGTTATCAAGTACGTTCCCAATTCATATCCTGAACCTTTCATTGAGCAAGTTATGCTGATGGAGTCTCCTTCCCAAACACTGATAACGTCTGTTGACTGTTCATTTTCTCCACCTAAAAATAAGAAATGCAATTTAAATTGTATCAGAGTTCTTCTTGATGTAGTGATATCAAAGTTGTTTTCAAAACCAACTACTCGGTCAACAGAATCGCTCTGTAAGACTGGCCCTCGGTCTTGCCATCCTGTATATCATCTCTTGGCTGTCCTGAATCCTCTAGTGCCTTGCATGCCTATTGACCCAAGCAACTCAACACCGCACCAAAGCTTAAAAGGCCTTAAGAGGAAAAAAAAAAGGCTTCTGTCACTTTTGCAAACTATTTAATCTGCTCTGTAGATTTTTAGAAAGGAGGTTTAAACATTGGAAACATGAAATCTCTTAGGAAGAGGCTGAAAATTGTAACTCCAGCATAAGCTAAGAAAGACAGATACAAAAATATAGGAGATCCTTTGAGTTCTCTGATGACCTCAGTTCCAAAAGATACTGAAGAGTGGATGCTTATGCAATGAATAGAGAATAACAGAAGGATCAAAAGAAAACACTGAAAAGAAATTACTTTAAAAGCAAGAGAAGGAAAAAAATAGATATAGACTACTGCACATCTAGAATAAACATCGTCTAGAAAGGGTAGAATTATTCTCTGTTGGCAAGAAAATTAGGGATCCCTACACGGTTAAAACCATTTTAATACAGGAACAGAGAATTCTAACACATAAAAAGCAGATCATGGGAATTTAGATACAGTATGTCAATCCAACCTGACCAGATATGAAGACATTCCTCCTACAAAACTTGGAGAAGGAATGAAGGGAACCCAGGAGTTGTCAGCAATTACCTTCTGAAACAACAGAGAAACGGGGTGATGGAGAGGGCTGGAGAAGTGTGGGTAACTCTGCTTTTAAAAGCGGGGAAGGAAAGCCCAGGAAATTCATCTCCATCAGCCTAAAATCATTAAGCTGGCTATTTAGAGACATCCTTTTCCTCAGCCTGTTCTCCTCAGAGATTCACACTGTTTTCCCCAAGTTGTGCCTCCAGCTTGTATTCTTGACAGCTACAACAATACTCAGCAATGGATATTTCTGGTAAAGTTTTATTATGCCTTCAACAATTATTTCCTTAGTAAATATTAATTTTTATCCAGTTGTGGGCTCCCTCAACAACCATAACATTAAAGATACAGTTCATGTTATATTACTGGGAAAATTATTTTCACTCTTTCTATAGAAAGTAATTTCTGCATAGAAAAGTTCCAATTACAATAGTTTTTCCCTTTTTTTCCCTAAAAACTAATTCTAGGATTTCAGAGAAAGTTTTTCAAAGTTCCACCTGCTTTTGCTAATGCTGAACTTGCCAGGAACCTGCTTGAGATAAAAGGTTACAGGTGGAGGAATAGGAAATAAAATATATAAACTTGTGAAATGTAAGAGCATCAATGTTGTTACATACCTTTCTGGCCAGGGAAGCACGGGAGGAGCAGAAGAAAGAGAGATGCGGTTGGGAAACATGATATCCACAGCATTTTCAAAGATCTTTTTACTTTTTCTCCGTTATCTGACTGATGAGTTAAAGACCTGAAAGAAAGGGTTGTAGGCTACAAGTTGGCCTGTCCAGCAACATCAGCTGCCTACCAAAAGAAGCTGACAACGAGCTTCCTTTGCCTTAGTATCACAACAAATGTGACCCAGAGGGGGAAGAGAAATTACTCTCAAGAGGCGTATCTTGTTTTAGATTTCACACTTAAAACGCCCAGTTTCCTACTACAGAACAACCCCCAGCCCCGAGAGCAGAATCAGAGTGTCTATGGTGAGCACTTACATTCTCTTTACAGTCAACTGAGAAAATGTAGTCTCGAAGTTGATCTTCATGGTGCCAAAGACAGGCATTTATGTCCTGTTGTGGACTTAATGGAAATGTAAGCGTTTGGTACAATCAGTTCAGTCTATCAATGTTTGCACAGGCTTAAAAGGCTGCTTGGCTGGTGGCAAATGTGAAAGTCCTGGATTTGTGAGGAGCAAGTAGATTAGAGATGCTCCATAACATCAGGTAAACCTAAAATTACTATGCAAACCCTCAGCTCCATGCTCGCATGTAGCTCCTGCTCCCTCCCTGATATATGAAAGTTGCTTCTTATGAGCACTATTCTCTGTATGAATACACAGGGAAAGGGGGAGTTCCTAGATTACCTGAAGGCTTAGAGATGTCATCAATTAATTGAAAAAAAAAACCCCAGAGTTCAGGCAGGTTGTGCGATGAGCTTTTAATTAGCCCTACAAAGGCTCACTACCGGATGCAAAAGCAGATGCCAGCAGACATCTCTTACTTCCTCTTTGCTTTTCCAATATTTAAGACATGAATCATGATGGTGAAACACTGTAAAGGACATTAACAGACCGATAACATGATCAACACAAGGTTGCCACTGAACAGCCAGTTTTTACACTAAAATTTTATTGTGATGACTATAATTCAACAAAATTGAAGAAATCATTAGTACGAAATCACAGCTATCAAATCACGGTATTTGGTGAGTCGGACTGCTTGGTATCTTTAGTAACTTTTTTTGTTTCATAACCAAATACTTGTCAATATTTGAATACTGCAAAACAACAGAGTGCAGTTGCTTAGAACACAGTACATCCTTAAGGTTATATTTAATTTTTTTTTTCCTGAGATATCATTATCGATGTCTGCCACTGCAACACAACTCACTAGGGACCAAGTAAAACAATTGGTAGTGATGCCTCTGAATATCACAACCTGCATAATCATAAATAGAAAGAAGAAATGTAAAGGAAAGAGTGCTTCAGCAAGCCACAAATATCCTTCTGTGCTGTGCAAGGAGTTTAGCTAAGCAACCGTCACTGGGCAAAAGTGTCCGTGTAAGCAACCGTCACTGGGCAAAAGCGTCCGTGTAACTTTTCTTCTCCAAGCATGTCCAGCTCTCTGGCCCCAACTGGTGTTGAAGAGCAGAAATTAAATCTGTGCATCATTCAGCCTGAAGCCCTCAAGTTAATACAATGCGAGTTCTCAAATACCACTTTGTCCCTTTTCCAAAGTTTATATCAAAACCACCCCATGTCAGCCATCGATTCGAATACCATAGACAGACACATACATACATTTTTCCACACAAATGTAGACAAGTGTTTTTCTCCTTAAAAGACCATGCAAAAGAATGGCCATGGCCTTCAACTTTAAGACAGTTTTTCTAGGTTTAGGAAAAGAATGTGTACATCACTGGAAAGCTCAGAAGCACAATATACAGCTCGATTGCATAAGCTGGAGTATTTGGCATTTCCCCAAAGGCATCCAATGGCAGCAACTTACAGCAGAAGGAAACAGAACCAAAAGCAACGCCCATAGCTCCCAGACTATAGGAACAGGTATCTTATTGCCACAAAAAAGGTGGATTTTCTCTCAAACATACATCTTTCTCATTCATTTAGACACAGATTTACTCAGTTGAAAGCTCACAGCAGTCCTGTTCTGGGGCAAAAAAAAGAGCTGCAATTGCACTAAATTGCTGTATAAAAAGGAAAAGTCTTTTTCCTTCTATGTCTAAATCCTTGCAGAGTCTGCACTATTTACAGGTAATCTGAGCTCTGGCTTATTGAGTGAACATATTATAACATTCAGTTAAAATAACAGACCGAATAAATACCTCAAAGCCTTTGGACACCTCAGGATTGCCATCTCTTCAAGAGATTTTGACTACATTCCAATACATTAGTACTGAAAAGACAAAATCCAACAACTAAGCTGAGAGCAGAATTAAAAGGGTATCTTAGATCAGCCTGAGTGTAAAGCCCCAGCTGGGGAAGGGAAAAACCCCCAGCCCATAACAGCACTAGTCTCCCCTGCCAAACAAGACCCAATTTAAGCAGAGGTTTTGCTGTGTTTCTAAAATTAATTACTTCCATATTTTTGATGTTTTTCATTATGAACTTTTCCCTGTAAATTCAATTGTAGGAAACGCCAAGAGTCACACAACATCCTACATCCTTTTAAGATTTCCTGCTGGAAGTCGCATCTACAGGTCCGTGGGTAATTAAACCACGGAAAAATGATTCAGCTAGTGTCTTGTTTCATGGATCTGCTTTTCTAATTGTGACACTGATGACTTTTGCTCAAAAGCCTGATACTAGATTATGTCTCATGCAAACTTTCTGGGATTTATTCAAGTCAAGAATGAATGATAAATCATTTGAAGATTATATACCACTTGTGAACTTCTAAATGGAGATCCCTGAAGTGCAGTATTTATTACATAGCGTCTACACAAAGGGTACCCAAACCTTCTGCATCTTCACATGTAGAAATACTGTAATCTTTTCTAATAAGGAAAGAGCATGGGTATGTTGATATGCTTTCCTATTCACTGGAGTTACTGTTGAAAATGTCCTACACTAAAATTGCCAGTATAATAACCTCATCTGTCATGGATATTGCTATCATACTTCTGTTTGGTCTGTGAGGGGGCTACGGCCTCCATCATCCAATGTTGTTTTTGAGGGAGCTGGATATAGCCCCCTCGTCCACCAGCAGGGAGGAATGAGCACGCAGAGATGTCTTCAGCCTGCCAATGCTGCAAAATCAAATGCCTGTTGAAGAGGTCAAACCCCTCTAATTTGACAAACCAGTCACCTGTACAAAATAGGGGTTTGGATCTAGAGAATTCATCCATTTTAAACCCGTGCTGCTGAAACAGACACTCCATCTGTGACACCTGCTGTCCTCAGCAAAGCACCAGGAGATGATGGGAGATCCATGGAGCTTCTCACGTTGCTCACGAAGGCCTGGAGCTGGATGACTATGGTAATCATTGGGCTCAGTTAATGCATGGATTTGGTGAAGGTTCACTTGCGAAAATCACTGGGAGATATCATATAAAAGTGACATCTTCCTCTTCAGCCGAACACTGTACACACTTACTGAGGAGTACGCCGACGGCATAGAGGCCTGGTTTGTTCATTTGTGCACATTCTTCAAAGAGGTGTGAGGTTTTCCACATCAGGGGCCCATTTGATTTTTCAAATAATTTCTGCAAAATTGACAGAAAAGTATGTGTGAGGCCACTAAAGGCGCAGGTAGTCAATCTATTTCATCTTAAGGTGAGATGGATCATCTTCTCAAGACAGCTGTTTCTCTCCATTTGCTAGAAAGGGAGCACAAGATAAAAATCTTAGGCTTGAACTAACTGCTAACCACTAAATAGCCTTAAACAAAGTCAGTCTTAGAATCTTAACTCTTAGGCTCTTAGGAAGAGATAAATAACATTTATTTCTAAGGTGTGAACTAGTTTAGCTATGTCTCCGCCTCTGGTATTACACAAAGTCCCATAAACCCTGGAACCAAGTTGGCTATGGGATATGGGGGGGAAGCTGTATGTCAGGGTCAAGGGACGCCTGTAGAAGCATACAAATTATCAAAACCTGAGTACTGGACCTTCCACAAAGGAGATAAAAATCTACTGACTCAGATGACATAGGGAAGAAATGGGCACCCACTGAACACAGTGGTTTAGACCAGATATTAGGAAATATTACTTCACTGAAAACATTGCCAAGCACAGGAACAAGCTGCCCAGGGAAGCAGTGGGGTCACCACCCTTGGAGGTGCTCAACAAATGTGTAGATATGGCACTTTAGGACTCAGCTTAGTAGGTATGGTGGCATTGGGCTGATGCTTGGACTAGATGGTCTTAGAGGTCTTTTCCAACCTTAAAGATTCTGTGGTCCTAGTAAACACATCAGTCCTTCACTGAATGCCCTCCTTCCATTGTAGTAGTGCGATACCATCATTTACCACAATTAAACCCACAAAAGTCAAATCTTAACCTTACCAGTTGGATGGACCACTATAACAGCTCCTAGGAAAACAAGAGCAAAAAAAGTACCAACATTAGCAAGGATTTATTCAGAATAATTAAAGCTAACAGGCTTGTACTTGTTTTTCCCAATTCTATATTTCTCTGAAACTCAAACACCCCTGTGTTTTGTCCATAAATCCCCTCCATATATGGCAGGTGTGATGCTTTGCCATACGATGGCACAGTTGCATCCCAATTCCTACACTCTGTTGTAGCACAACTACTTACGAAGAGGCGGTTTAATATAATCTTACTTTAAGAATACTGCAGTCTGTGAGTGGTGAAGGAGGGAAAAGCAGAGAACAATAACAAGGAAGGCAGATATTGCAGATGATTTTATTTAAATGACTCCCTATGTACTCCATAGAGCCTATTCCAGTCCTTTCCATACAAGGTAGCCTGTCATAACAAGACAAAGAGCAATGGTTTTAAACTAAGGGAAGGGAGATTTAGACTGGATATAAGGAAGAAATTTTTCACAATGAGGGTGTTGAGGCACTGGAACAGGTTGCCCAGGGAAGTTGTGCCCTGTCCCTGGAGGTGTTCAAGGCCAGGCTGGATTGGGCTCTAAGCAACCTGATTCAGTGGGAGGTGTCCCTGCTTCTGGGGTGAGAGGGACAGGTTGGAGTTAATGATCTGTAAATGTCCCTTCTAACCCAAAGCATTCTGTGATTTTATATTTGTTTGCAAAACAAGCCCCCCTCTTGGATGCATTGAGGAAAATATTCTTTCTTAAATTTAGAATTCAGTCTTTAGTAGGCAGAGGTGTGAGTGGGAACCATTCACCTAAAGGACTGTTCTGCCCTCGTCCAGAAGCTCAGCAGTCTCCTGGCATAAATCTCTGCAGAGAAGAGACCTATCAATGTTGCAGTGTCCTCCAAGGAAACAGATCCCATCGAGTTAAGTCTGAGCAGTGCAATCACTCGGCTTTATTAATGTAACAGTGAGGAAATTTATTTGGTGTTTATTTTTATAATAAAAACATCTGACTGGGGACTCTGCCGTGGCACCAGATGTAGAGGTGGAGTTTGTACCAGCTGTTAGCACAGCCTCCCTTTCACAGTGAATATCGTTTAGCAAATTCATAAATACCATTATAGAAATGGGATCCCGAAAGAAAAACCTGTATGCTTTCTCCACTACCACTGCCTGCAAGGCATGTTACCCATGGGAAACACAACATTTTATCCGACTGTACCTTGAGTATTTCGCTTCTGTCGAATACAACGTATTGCCAGCGCTACTGCAGAAACAATAAGAATCAGAAGAAATAGGGTGATGATGCCAATGCCGCTGTTTTTGCTGATGCAGCCAATGCTGCTGGTTTTGCTGATGCAAATTTGATCTGCAGAGCAGAAGAAGAGAAACAGTTCAAGTGAATCACACAGGTTTGCCAAGGAATGAGCATGGTTCATAAGCACCAGCTAGGAGAATTGGGCCTGGTGCTTCTATGTCACCCAGAAAATCTGACAGAGACAGAAGGAACTGATGAAAGAGAAATCAAATAGTCTGTGGCTAAGGATATCTTAACGAAGATACTTATAACCAAAAAAAAGACTATATCAACATTTGAAGCCAACCTTTGACTCCCACACCACAACAGATAACTTTGAATCTATTTTATCTGAAATAACCACAAGCAAGAGGTGCAAGACCTTGTATAACTGAAAACAGAACCAGGTCAATAGCTCCATGAAGTCCTCTACTGATCATCTTATTTCTACCCAGTTTTTCTGCTAAAACTAGACATGCAATAAGTAGAAAATAAAAGCTGGAAGAATGTTTTTCAGGGCAGCATCATTTTGGATAGCGTGTATTTCAGAAACAAGCACCTGAAAGATTAGATGTTCAGCTATATAATGTATCCTTAATGAAATATTTAAAGGCCACAAAGGAAATACATTTTGACCATCTTTTAAAGACCTCACTGCACAGGAATAGAAACATATATATATCTTAAAAGGATATTTTACTACTTGTCTAAATCAGAAGAGAAAAAATAGAACCATCCAGCACACATTCAAAAATTACCAAACAAAAAGCTCAAACCAAAAAGCACCAAACAACACAGCAAAAAGCAAAAAGCCCTACCCCTACCAAAGATTCTCCCCAGCCAAGGATAAACAGTGTTTACTTCTTTTAAACAGAGACATCCTGCTTGGTCACAACCTCAGGAAGACAATAGGGATTTTCACAGTGAAAGAAATTTGAATATAGAAATAACTGTGCGTGACATGCATCCTCTTAATCTGGAAGTAAATTCTAGTTTCTCATTTACTGGTAAGTGGAATTCCTGGAATTGGTTGAATACACCGCGCACAACCCCCTTCATGTAAAATTCCATTCACACCAAGTTGTTTGTGAGAAACTCCCTCAAAGCCCAGGTCAAACAAATACATGAAGAGATTAACCTGGATCTCCCTCATCAGTGCTGTTGGCTGCCAGCTTTTTAGCTTTCTCATCTGACACTTCAGAGTAGCACTTCAGGGTAGAGTTGGGCACTGAGAGGTTCATCTCTGCTGCACAGCAAGTTCTAATGATGCCACCTATCACATTTTCAGAGGAAGCTGAAAAATAAAAGAAGTTTTAATTATAAATATGGTTTATTTCTAAGATCTTCTATCAAGGGTTAAAAAGGTTGAAGAGGAGATAAGGTTAAAAATAGACCCTTCATGTACCACAAAAAGTTGGAGATTACCACAATCATATTTAATTCACCAGCTGTTCAAATCACCCAGTCACCATTTAGATTTTCTTCTCACTAAAGCTGATGAACCAAGAGCAGAGATCTTCAGATCTGAAGAAGGTGGAAAAGTTTTCATAAGTAATTTAGAACACCAACATTTGTGAAAACTTAGCATTACCTTGCCGTATTTAAATTCTAATCCCATAACAATTACAGCAAAATTTTGCACCTTCCATTTACCCACAGGAGCCAGAGATGAGGAACAAGCCAGATCAGCACTGTAGAAATCTTGGAGACCCTGGAGCGTATCTCCCAACCTGGCCTCCACGCCACTGTGACATTTTATCTTACGCCTCTTCCAAGAGGTGGGAAACGTAAAGGCTGTTATCTTGAAAACTTCTACCTACCTACGCATCCCCCACTCTGCATACCCACCTGTTACCCTCTCAAGTGATACAGGCTAAAACAAGTTCCACTTTTCACTATAGGTGGCTTAGCAGCCTCCAATCTTTACACAGTGATAATAGCATATAGATATTTTGGGATGGAAAGCATAATGCAGGAGAGAAATGGTTTACTATGGTCAGAAATTAAATACATGAGCCACTGTTAGGCTGAACAAAAGCATACGTAGGTTGAGAAATTTTTTGTTTCTTCCATTAGCAATAAGATTAGAAAGGATGCTGTACATCTAAAAAGTGAGCTGATAAAGTCAGCTTTCAGAAAATTATCTACAGCTAAGAGGGCAAGCCACATCTTTATTCAATCAGATGTTAACTGGTGAAATGTCATTGACTCTAGCGAAGTTCAACTAAATTACATCTGTACAATCTGATCTATCATGAAGTTTTGCCCTCTTAGGGCCACTTGCTACATGTACTTACAGGCATTTTAATCCCTGAATTTGTTTTACGAGAAAGCTGGAAGGATACCTCCTGGTTATTTACCAAGTTGTGCCAAAGAGCAACACAGGCTGGCTCTTTAGGCTAGACCTGGATTTCAGTGTGTACTGACAGAAGCAGGTGGGATTCATACACTGTTAACTAGTACAGATCTTGATCACGAGAATTGCTGTTGCCAAAAAAAAAAGCAAGGTTGTGTATAAGTCACAGCACCCTCAGCAATTTTGCCTGTGGTACAAAACTGGGAGGAGCAGCCAATGACTGAGTGGGGACCTTCTCAAGGCTGACCAATATCTGATGGGCAGAGGTCAAGAGGATGGGGTCAGACTCTTCTCAACAGCACCCTGCGACAGGACAAGTGGCGAAGGGCACAAACTGGAACACGGGAAGTTCCACCTCAACATGAGGGAAAACCACGAGAGTGCCAGAGCACTGGAACAGGCTGCCCAGGAAGGGTGTGGAGTCTCTTTCTCTGGAGATATTCAAAACCAACCTGGATGTGTCTCTGTGCAGCCCGGTCTGGGTGACCTCGCATTAGCAGGGGGGCTGGACTCCAGATGTCCCTTCCAACCCTGACCATTCTGTGACTCTGTTACATGAATTTATCTGGATCTCTGCTAGTGTAGTTTTAAGTAGTGTTTAATGTTGGAGAATTTAATTTATTTTTGCGAATGACTTACTAACTTTTTTCTCAAAAGAAACTCCTTTTGACAAGTTAGTTTAGTCATTAACCTCATTGCCTGCCCAAATATATAATAGTTCAGATTCATAACCAGAATATGTTAATAGCCAGACTCCCTGCAAAGAATACCTTCGAAATTCAGGAGGTCACAAGAGTCTCCTATTCCTGTGCCTTTCTCCCAGACGATGGCAAAAATTCCCTTAGGAATATTATTTTCTTGCTGAAAGCACATAGTAATGTGTGTTTCACTGGTCACCAACTGAATTATTTCATTTGAAAAAGTCTCATTTTCTGTTTCACCAATTTTTACAAAATCTTCGTAATTGGATGCTGTGCACGTGTTTCTCTCACAGTCTTTACAGTAATAGACTGTCACGTTTGTTTTGCCGAAGGAAGAGCCTGGGGTCCTCTCAGCAGGATTTTCACTGGCCATGGCAATATCTAAATGAGAAAACAGAAATATTATTTTCAGCCCGCTTCCTCCACAGACTTTTAGCGTTAGAGAATGGGATGAGTTTTGGTGGACAAACCTAGTCATGCCTCAGGAGACATCGTCTGTCAAAGGACAATTTTGATACGGGGGGAGCCCTGTCCCCAAAATGGTTTTTGGAGTAGAAACAAGACAAAATCCCCCCACTGCTGCCACTAGTGTTTTGACCAGGAAGTTTGGGAAATCAGTTGAAAGGTTTTTTTGTTGTTGTTAAGCTAAGAGGTCCTCTGCACAGACAGGTTCAGAGGAATCTTCCATTCTTACTTTCTTTCCTTCCATGACTCCTTGGCAGAATCCTATCGGGTATATCTCTAGCAGTCCCAGGACAAATGAAGTTCACAGTTTAGCTGCCAGACTACATCCAGCAGGATGCAGCATCCCAGGTCAATGTCATTGATTCAGTTCAGTATTTCTGCAGTCCTGAAGTTTTGCAGCCAAACCAAAACTCACCAGCAGCCTGGCTGAAGTGCTGGAGGATGCTGGGGATGCACATTGAGAGCTGACAAAGTGGTTTTACTCACTCAGATTGCCCTGGTAAAGAGACAGTCCTTTCACGGAGGACTCACCTCATCTGATTTTAGACTGATCCAAAAAGGTACCCTTCTCGAATTAGGTAATTGTGATAGGGTAAATGAATCAAACCTCACCTTCTTAATGTCTTTTCACACCTTAGTGGTTTTGTGGTCTTAGTTTTAATTGCACACAACTGAGTTTTCTAATAGCAGCTTAAAAGTGTCTAGCTACTAATGATCAGTGAAAAGTAATGAGATCAAACAAGCGGACTCACTTGGATGGGGAGCTGCAACAGTCAGAAGCAGGAAACATAACCGTGTAAAGTGAGAAGGGTCCATCAGGCTGTCCTGGGTGGTTCTCAGCTCCAGCAGCGTTGGATGCTCTCCTAGGACCCTCCACAATCCCTGGGCAGCCTCACCAGGTTCCTCCTTCAGTCATCTCCCTATTGGGACATTACATATAGTGTTTAGCATCTTATTATCTTTCTCTAGACAAAAAGTAAACAACTTCCAAGACAAGCACGTAAAGCTGCTTCTGGCCAAGACAGTTGGAATACAGGCAAAGAAACACACACACTGCTCAGCTGCTACTGCACTCTAAGATGGCTTTTGTGAATGCCAAACTCGCACTCCTTTCCATCTATGAGGCAGCCGATGTAGTAGAACACACACAACCTTTCTGCAGGGAAAGGGAAATCCCTCCTGAAACTGCCACCTCCATGTCCAAGTCCTGCAGGCTTCTTGAGGTAGTAGCCCTGCACACATTACTCAATAGTTCATAAAACAAACAACAAATAACATCTGGAGTTGTTACCACTTCCGAAACACACAAAAAAGAACTAGACAAGGAAGATGTTTTGTGCTGGATGAGTTTTTTGCTTGATCTAAGATCAAATACTTATAGTCAAACTTAATTCTATTTTTAATTTAGAAGACCTGAAGCAAAATACATGTTCAAATTAAATGAACAAACAAAATAACCTTAGTATTTATTTTCAAAAAAAGCCTTGGCTTTAGTCAGAAATTCATCCATAATAATTTCAATGAAACTCTTATGAGTTTGTGAAATACGATATAGTAAAACACAAGCTTCACTTGCCAAAGGAGAAAAATAATCTGGAAAATTCACCTCACTTTCCTCACTAGACTGGCTCTGGGAAACACTTTGCACCTGGGTGCTTTGATTAGAAGCTTTCATCAAAACAACCTTTTTTTGCTATGTCATTACCCAGGAAGTGCCTTGAGGAAGTTTCTGAATTAATTAATTCTCAGGCACGCATTAATTCTTCAGCTAATCTAGAGCTGCTGAGAGTCCCACACCAGTTCCTGGAAACAAATGAAACAGGAGGAATACAACCTGAAAATTAGTCCTGCCAACAGGTAGAAGAGGCAATCTCTGAATAAAATCTCAGCCCCTCTGTAGGCCCCCAAGATCTTGACATCTCCCTGCAGGTCCCAAACCCAGGAGATGCTGGATTGAGCCCAGGTGCTAGCACAGCTCCTCACACACCCACACTAGTGTGATCCACCCACTTCTAATTCACACCACGCAAGGAACCAATTCTTCCATTTCATGCACGGTGCTCCTTCTCATCTATAAAATCTTGCACATATTTCTTCTTGCCCCACTGAGCATTAACACCATTCACAGCATCAAGTGAGCACCTCTTCACATCCTGTTTCCATACATCTAAAAGTAGCTACTATCTTTTCTATTTGGGGTGGGGTTTTTTTGTCAAAACCATATCAATCAGCTTATCCTATTTCCTGCTTTGCAAAGCACCAGTTATCAATGTCTGTCCCCACCTCCTCTGCAAGTGAGCAGGGTGCCAAGGGACTGTCATTAACATTAGAATCATTGAACCATTTAGGTTGGAAACATTGAGTTCAACCATTAACCTTACACTGCCAAATCCACCACTAAACCACCACAATCCACCTGTGACCAGCAGGTCCAGGGAGGTTATTTTCCCTCTGTACTTGGCACTGGTGAGACCGCTCCTTGAATACTGTGTGCAGTTCTGGGCCCCTCAGCACAAGAAGGATGTTGAGGCTCTGGAGCGAGTCCAGAGAAGAGCAACAAAGCTGGTGAAGGGGCTGGAGAACAGGCCTTATGAGGAACGGCTGAGAAAGCTGGGGCTGTTTAGCCTGGAGAAGAGGAGGCTGAGGGGAGACCTCATTGCTCTCT
>WAAB01015533.1:237832-350610 GCA_013389865.1 Piaya cayana
CCATTTCTGATCCAAGCCAGGATGCCATTGGCCTTTTTGGCCACCTGGACCACTGCTGGCTCATGTTCAGTCGCTGTCAACCAACACCCCCAGGTCTTTCACCTCCAGGCAGCTTTCCAGCCAGACTTCTCCTAGTCTATAGCTGCTCAGGGTTGTTGTGCCCCAAGCGCAGGACCCGGCATTTGGCCTTGTTAAACCTCATGCCATTGGTCTCAGCCCAGCGGTCCAGCCTGTTCAGATCCCCTTGAAGAGCCTCCTTACCCTCCAGCAGATTGACACTTTCACCCAGCTCCTCTCAGTGTCTCCTCACAGCTCAATCTTACGCTCAAGCTCGTGTTTGATAGTACTTTGCCCCTATTGTCATCACATGACTGAAAGCTCCAGACAAGTTGATTGTGTTTGCAAACTGTTCTCTGAGAAGAGAAATAAATCTCTCCTTTTTTCTTGTAGTCTGTGACAGCTCCTCAGCCTAATTACAGCATTTCTTTGACAAGTTTCCACTAAAGAATATTTGCCACCAGTCCTATCCTCCCTTATCTATTTATTGTATCCCAAACTCTATGGATAAGGCTTAATCAAGTCACTGTGTCGTTCTCTTTGCTTTGCAGCTGCCCACAACTGGACACACAGCAAAAATAAAATTGAATCCCAGCTAAATAATATAAGGAGGGAATCTAAATACAAGTGTATTGCTGCCTCGAGCTGCACTAGGCTCACAGAACTGCTGGCATGGGGATGGCATGCAAAAACAGGTCAGAGATCATTCATTTTCTGGGAAAGCTGGGCTCATGAACCAAAACTGAAAGAACTTCCAGCATCAATTACAAGCAGTCTGTGGGAGAAAACGACTGTCATTAAGGATATGAGCAAATTATTTCTGTTCCCCAAGAGAGAGTCTTACACAGTGTGAAACAGGATGAGGCCCAGAGGAGAAGGCAGCTCCTAGTAACTGATACCCAGCTTCAGATTCATTGATTACTTTTTTTTAAAAATCACACCATCTAGTATCTACAGGAGACTGGATGTTACCAATAGATTTACAGGTCTGAGAAAATACTAGTGCAACCCTTTCAACCCCAACACAACAGGATTCATTCACCTTTTGCTAGCTTAAAAAAAAAAAAATAAAAAAAAATCATTGCTTGAGATCACATCAGCCTGCCCTACCAAAGGCCAAGCAAATAAAAAAAGACAGCACTGCCTCAGAGAAGCAGGAGGAGATTTTCCTTCTACAAGACAAAATGTTCAAGCAGAACAAGATAAACATTATTCCACTTTCAAGCTTTCCCCATCTGTTTCCCAGTAGACAAAAGAACACACCTGAACATTAGCAACAGTTCCACTATGCTCCAGGCTTGGCAGCACTAACCCTGGACGCATGTTTTGTTCTATTTGATCAGAACAGTGGAAATAACCAACTGTAAATTCCCTTGGGAATATTTATTGTGCAGTGCAGTGTTGTTGGCCTGGGAAATTTGTAGGGCTAAGACATGAACACACATCCACAAGGAAATATAAAGTATGCAACAAGTCTGCAAGTTTAAAAGCCAAGACAGCACATTCCAGCTCCTAGGAGGTCATGCAATACGGCTTGGATCAACCTACCCTTCCCATATTTCAGTTTACCCTCTGTAAAATCACAAACTCTTCTGGGTTTCAGAGGGGAGCCAGAAAAATTCGCCCCCAAGATAGTGTCACAACTAACTTCCAGATCTACCTGCTTGACAAGAACTTCACAGCCTACTCAACCACCTTCTTTCTAGAAATCAACTTGTTTGCATTTATGTCTGCATCAATAGAATGCAGATTCCACAGCTCTGGACATTTCTGTCTCAAAACTAAAATGATGGATTTGTGCAACAAGTCTACTTACAAACAGTTGTATTATTGCTCTCAAGTAAAGGATGCAGTATTTGTTCATTAAATTAATATTTAAAAGTCAGTGACCTAGCTGACACAGTCCTTGGCGCCTCAGAACAGCTCATACACCTTCTGAGGAGTTAAAATCTGGATGCTGTGGAAAGAATAACAAAATCCAAAAGGCGACAAGCATCACAGGCAAAACTTTTTGTGGATACATCTGGTACAAACCACACTGGGGAGGAGACTACTCCCTAAGGGTAGGGAACACTTCTCAAATTGCAAAGCCAGGGAAACCACCTGAAGACCATGAACAGGGTTGTACATCCTAGTTTCAGTCCTAGTCCCAGCAGTATTGGCCTCTCAGGCCAGCTTGGGCAATAGCTCATAAGCCAAATCCACAACTCCAGGAGTTCAGTATGAAAATAAGACGTTAAGCAATTTATCACAACACAATTCAATGCAAGAACTGAGAGCTTCCTTGTTTTACTTTCTTGTAGGTGTCCTACCATGTCCTAGCAAAAGCCGAGGTGTGTTGCTCGACAGCACCTGCCAAATCTGCCAGTAGGAACTCTAGTCTTCAAAATTAAGCGGCGGCAATAGAAGGTAAACACTAGCATCACAAACAGCAAAGGAGAAGTCTGCAAGTATTTGTAAGGCTAGAACAGACTGTTGGGATGATACCATCTGCTCTCCTATGCAAAACTAGAAAAGAGTACACACAGATAGGTCAGTGTAGAGGGAAAAGTAATTAAACTAATACCAGTGCATGGTAAAACACATTAGATGGCTAAGACAACAGATCCTCACATAAACAACCTATGATCCACCAACTCTAATCATGGATTTAGGCTTGCCCATTGCAGTACAAACTTGTGGGAGAGGGAATGGGGTTTGAGTCTTGCTCTGCACTGAGAAAACTCTCCAGAGGTCCCTGGACAAAACACCTGTTCCTCAGTCATGGCCACTAAAAGCCATGTGGGGACACACCCCAGTCCCTGGAGCCCTTCCTTGTATGACATACTTTGCATCTGACCCTATTAATTTTAATATGGCCATTTGTAAGAGTAAGTTTTGTGATGTTGATTTCACTTTCAGAGGAAATTCTCTCATCCCTGGCACTAAACGTGGGGGATTTTGTACTGCTTCTTGACCTCCTATCTCACACCGGAGTCCAGTGAACCAAGCAACTCTTGTGCCCCCAGAGATAACATCACTGCTTCCAGCAAGCAATAAAGAACCAGTTAATGTTTTCCTTCGCATATCAATATTCCAGAGGGTAAACATACATATGTTTAATGATACAGACATCTGATCTTTTGACATCGTAGGTTCTGTTATCTCTACTATACCCATTGCATCAGTACCAGGAACCTGGACAGCAGAAGATTGCACTCACACTTCTTACACTTTCTTTTACACCAATCCAGGCATTCTTGTAGCTACCAATTTTTTTCTGCAGTTTCTAGTATAGAGGCTTTGAAGAAGAGCTTGCTAAGGAGTAAGAACATTTATAGATGAAACCACCTGGACACAGGATGGTTTTAATTACTTTTCCAGAAATATTCTTGCAAGGGATTAGTTTTGTTACTTTTTTTCCCCCAAAAGAAGCCTAAAGGTGAAAAAGGATTTTGGCAAAATCATGCTTCCATACAGGCATCTGGGAGAAAGTTTCTGCCTGTCTCTGTGTCACAGAGCAGTCCCACTCCTGGCACACATTCCTGTTGTTTTCATAGCTGTGCATATACAGAAACAAAACCAAAACAAAACCAAAACTACTCTCCACCTCACAGCCCCACCACTGCACTGCAGCGAGCCTGTGGCCACTTCAGCACTCTGCATCTGATAAAGGCTGTACTGGGCACTTAACAGAAACATCACTCAACCTGAACTCTTACTTCTTTTTGCCTTCCATCCCTCAACCCGTGGAATAAAAAGGAGTGAAGACCCTTCCTCTGGAGGAGACACAGCTTTGCTTAAGGATGAAAACAAGGTTTGTAGGTGCTTGGCAATGTTAGTGCCATGTGCAAACAGTGTACACAAGGCATACGTATTCCCTGAGCAATGAACAGTCAGTCTGCTCCATGTAGCAACCCAGTATCTGCCCTAAATCCACTGGTATAGGAAGGGCCCTAAGATCTTTCTGAAGCTTTCTCTTCTGTTTGTGTTTGGAATGAAAAGTAAGAAAAATAAAGAAAAGTATTAAATGCACTAATTGTTCTAGTGAAAACATTCAGGAGAATAAAGTCATTCAGCAGAAGAGTTTTACACAAGTTATTCACATACTAACACAGAGGACGCTGGGTCAAGGCTAAGCTTTATTGAAGATTTCATAGAATCACCAGGTTGGAAAAGACCCACAGGATCATTGAGTCCAACCATTCCTATCAAACACTAAACCATGTCCCTCAGCATCTCGTGTACCCATCCCTTAAACACCTCCAGGGAAGGTGACTCAACCCCCTCCCTGGGCAGCCTGTTCCAATGCCCCGTGACCCTTTCCATGAAAAACTTTTTCCTAATGTCCAGCCTGAATCTCCCCTGGCAGAGCTTGAGGCCATTCCCTCTCGATATGAAAATATCATTTATAGGCAAGCACACTGGGGATGGCCACGAACAGGATACCCAACCACAAATCCTAACTCAGGGAAACAGGATGGTGCATTCAAAAGAGCTAATAGGAATCAGACAAAGATTAAAATAAAGTATATTTGTAGATATTAATCATAGAATCATAGAATAGAATAGTTTGGGTTGCAAAGGACCTTAAATATCATCCAGTTCCAACCCCCCTGCCATCGGCAGGGACACCTCCCACTGGTCAGGGGCTCCAAGCCCCATCCAACCTGGCCTTGGACACCTCCAGGGATGGGGCAGCCACAACTTCCCTGGGCAACCTGGGCCAGTGCCTCACCACTCTCATGCTGAAGAAATTCTTCCTTATGTCTAGTCTAAATCTGCCCCTGCCCAGTTTATAGCCATTCCCTCTCCAGTTTATAGCCACTAATCAATTATTTGAACAGATGCAAGTCCATATCAGCTCAAATTCAACAAAACTGATCTACCAGACCAGGCAATAGCTGTTCAGGGATGTTGGTCCCTTTGTTTTACGCTCAGAAGCAGCAGCTTTCCTGGGCAAGCACAGGAATGAAATACCAAGCTAGCATTCAGATATTACTTCGAATTTGACCCAGTGATTGGAATAGAAACAGTCCTTAGCTGGCCTGACAATTCTGCCTCTCACTGCAGAATGGGAGTGGGATTTTGCATTTTTTTTCCTGCAGCAGTATGGGATTAAAAAACTCCTGTGCCAGTCCCAGCAGCAGCCACTTGATGGCCATCCTGCCTCGCAGGAGAGTGGCACAGATGCACTGGGGACAGAGGGAGGCTCCAGGGCTGCCAGGCACCCTTGAGCTAGCAAGCAGGAGCAAAGAGCCCCCTAAAACCCCTCAAGCAGGGCTCAAAAACTGCTCTGCTGTGCTCACCCTCACTCAGGCTCTGCAGGGAGCATGGTGCCCCAGCTCTTCTTTGTGAGGATCATACACTCATCCCTCTTCAGGGTCTGCTACAGCACTGGAAGCAGAAGTGAGTGTTGGAAACCTTAAGGAATGACCCCAGACAGAGCTCTGCTTGTCGAGGTCCTGCCTCACTAAAGTTCAAGCACGACTGCTGCACAAATCTGGAGTAAGAAAGGAACCTCGCAGCTCTTGTCCATATCACTGGGATTGCATAAGTTTGTTCTGGACAGTACACCAGAATGGAGGAGTAGCAGAGCTGCAAAGGCCAGTCATCAGGTCAAAACTCTAATTTTCCCTTTCCTGAAGGCCATCACAGTGGGTAACATCCCCGTGTCCCCTCATCGTGCTACCACGGTCCCCCCCGAAGTATTTTCAAAGTCAGTGTGTTTACAAGAACCACCCAAGCTCCAGTTCCCTCCTCTGATCAGGTAGGTAACACTGCCAGGACACTTGGAGAAGGAACTTCTTAAATCAGCAGTTCAAGTTCCTGGTATTTCCAATTTGTCAGGCCCTGCTTCTCCTTGTTTCAGGGCCTTGGCACTGCAACAGGCTGCCCACCACAACTAAGCATTTCCCCAGAGGCTCAAGAATTTGGAGCCTCCTCAGTCAAGATCATTCTGCCACTGATTTTCTGTCATGAGAAGAAAATTACTATTGATAAAAGTCAAGAGTCCAGAAGTTGTTCTAAGCAACCCAGGATGGAGAAGGAAACCAAGAGCTTTTTGCCTGCCCAGCTGATTCCTCACCTTTGTTACCCCACACCGAACAAGTGACCTACCTAGAAAGCAAAGCTTGAACAAGGTGCTTAAAAGGTAGGTGAGCCAACACTGAGTTCAACTAAGACTTCATGAGCGCTGAGTTCATTCCAGTTGATCACAAGGTTAGGGAGGCACCCACAGCACTCACATAGGAAGATAACAGCCAAGCTTCCATGTCAGGTTCTTTTCTGAAAATGTTACTAAATGTAGGAAACAAGAACTTTTATTAGGAAGACGGATTTAATGAGTTTCAATATTTGCTAATACACCCTCAACCGTATGGACAACTGCTGCTCCATTGCACAAGGTCGGAGTGGCTATAGGGTTGATTTATTCCAGGGGAGGTTGGGTGGTATAAGCTGTGGTACCCCCTGCATAAGACCATCCCAAGCAGATGAAATAATTGAGGGGTCAGAAAAGCCACGGCACACCCATTTTAGGGGCTTGACCTACAGATGAGGGAGCACTTATAGGAGAAAATATTATTACTGCTGCTACTAATAATAGCAGCTTTACTAAATCCATAAAAAGCAATTATTTTTTGAGTTGAAAAATAATTAAGTAGATAAATCATCTACAGGGCGCCTGTAAAACAAAGGGCAGGGAAAGCGCCCATTAAAAAACTTGTCAACTGTGACCGCTCTTTCAACACAGCTACAAGAGTTTAGATAACCCAGCACTTAATTTTTCGATGATCCATTCAGCTGAGTTAAGACACTATGCCAGGTGCCCCTTTCCACACAAGAACTTGTTCCTGAACAAGGCTTTGCTGAGCCTCCAAGCCCTTGTTTCCTTGTGCTTGCAGTCACATGAACTGGTGCGGTGAAGCCTTCTTTTTCCTAATTCTCCCCAAGGGGAGAACAGTGGCAAAAAGATGAATGTGTCGGTGTGGTTGCAAAAATCAGCAAATTCTCCTTTCCACATTGCTTGTCCCCCACTAGCCCAAAACCCCATCAAATTAAATTAAACTTTAATATGGTCAAATGTAACGTAAATGTATTCAACAACTGAAACCAGTGAAACAACTACACCACCCATAAGACCGTACACCTGTAGCAACTTACCTTTCTTCATTGTATAAGTGAGAAGCATGGGACAAAAACGTGAAGGCTTCTCCTCCCCTTGGTGGAAGCTGCCCAGGCCAGAGCAAACCTTTGGCCCCTGAGGACCAACAGGGCTTCATACTGAAGCAAAATCTGGAGCCTGCAGCAGCCTTCAGGCAGGTCTGCATTAATTGGTCCAGTGGGATTTTCCGGACTGCTAATCACCATAAAGTAATTAAAACCCTGAGCAGCATATTGAATGCTACAGCACATTAGAGACGTTAAATTCCTGAGAGCTCCTTTAATAGCAGCAGTTGTTCTCTTTGCTTTGAGTGTGGAGCAACCAGAGAGGAGAGACACGCAGATGGATGAACCAGAGGGCACAAGATGTGAGTGTCCTGAGGAGTCAAGGCAAAATATCCATACACACCACAAAAAACATCCATGGTTCATGCAAGCAAAGGATTTTAAAAGCCAAGAATTTCAGAAGGGACAGAAATTCTTATTCTTGTTATACAAACATGGGCTGCCTCACTGTTATAGTTTAACTCCAGCTGGTAACTAAGGCCCATGCAGCCACTCACTCACTCCCCCCTGGCGGGACTGGAGAGAGAATCAAATGGGCAAAAGTCCCCTAGAAAGGCACCACTGAAGCAGCTCCATCTGCTTAAAGACTTTCTGCAATGTGATCCTAAACCCACAGAATTTCATCCCATGGCTTTCTGCTGCACAACCCAGTTTCCACAAAGCTCCAGCTAACTAGGCTGCAAACAAGCTATTCAGGAATTCCAGACACATCCTTTCTACGTTGTTGTTTGGTTTCCATTTTTATCCCAGTGTTAATATAGCAAAACCTCAGCAGCACAAATTTGTCAGGCTTCTTGCAGTACCACTGATGTTTGTTTAAAGCACTTCATCCAGCAGATTATCTAGAGTGAACGTAAGGAGCGAACAGCAGTCAGAGCACACAGTCAGCTAGTGCCACTCTCACTCCACTCCGCTCGTTGTACAGCGAGTATGAGAAGGCCAAAGGGATTATTTTATCACTCCACTGGCTACAGCAGAGGTTCACAGTAATGCAATGACTCCTTTGACACCTCAGGAGGCAGGAAGAACATTTCCCGAGGAAACAGCAGTTTTAAAAATAGTAGCATCCCTCTAAATCAACAAGCTTCAAGGAAGAGCTTCTGCCTCTACCGAACACCATCACCACCCTGCTTCCCCTGGGCCTCTCTTCTCCAGGAAAGGTAATGGGGGCATCTGGCTCATAGGCCTCACCTCTGCTTCCAACATCCTCCTTCCTGCAAAGGACAAGTCAAAGAAGCCTTCCACTCCTTCAGCTACAGAGTTTGCCTCATGCTTCTTATTCCTCTTGTCCTCATCCAGTGGCCTGCAGAGATGCCAGTAGGACAGACGAGGTTTTCTGCAACTCTGACCATACAGAAAACCCCAAAACTGCTTCCAAACACCATGGTCTAAGATGCAGAGAGCCTGCCTGGTATGACAGTTTTGAGGGGTTGTCATTAAACCAGCAGGGTTTTGGCGTAGTAGAGCATCACTCATCATGGTTCAGGAGGAATATACCCACGAGCCCGCCCTCAATGAGGAGCATGCATTTATGAAACTGCAGCCCATGACAGTTTGGGTCTCAGTTCACATCACCCGAGTGCTCCAATACCTTGTTTCCCTCCAGCTACACAGCTCACTCACAATCCAAGATTTCTTTCTAATGCACATCGTACACAGACAAGGATTCAACAGCAGAGCCAAAAATGCTGCCAAAGTGCATGAGCCCTCATGCCTTCACCAACTGTGATGCTGAAGCCTCTCCTACCAAGCAACGGTGCTGCTTGCACATTTAAATGCCATAGAAAACCATGAAATGAAAAATGTTTTGGCATCTTCTGAACCTATTATATCCAAAAGAAACAAGGTTGTCTTTGCTTTCCAGGGAAAACAGGAGGTGAAATTAGAAGCGGTTGTTAGAGGAAACATGAGTCTCCCTGTTCTAACCAGCTTCATTTTTATCTGCAGCTCCCCAGACTGAAAGGTCATGCTTTGAACAGGAGAATTCCCTTTTTGGGGATTGGATTATCGCTGGAGAGAAAACAGGTTTTGTTTGTGCATATTTTTGTTGCCTTGTTGTGCTTTCTAAAGGTTTCCCCACTGGCTTTAAAGGTAAACACTTCCTGAGACAGCCTGAATGGGATTCTGTATTTGCTGCTTCGGTTTTTAAAACTCGAGCCATTTTCCTCGCTTCTCCTGTTCCCCTGAAAGACTGATGTTTTGGCAACCTTAAGGAGAAAATCCACAGTCTAAGAGCAGGGATGCAACATAAAACTAATTCTTTTCTCAATAAAACAGCTGTCTGGCTCAGCCAGGGGAGATGCCACTCATTTCTGTGGTAGCACTGCTGGCAGTTGGAATCACAGAGCCTTTCTAACACAGCTCATGGTGAGCACCTCCAGCTCACAACAGAGCTGGGCTTGACTGTGAGGATCCTGGCTGTGGTCTCCAGAGAGTTTTCTTGACCTTGGCAGTCTCCCCCAGCATTTATTGCAGCCCGTGTTCCCTTTCATTAGCAAACACAGGATAGTGCGTTTGTTGATAGTTGTGACTCCCAAATGTGTTATGAGACTAATACATGATAAACTGTTATTAAATGAGGTCCCTGAAGACTATGCTCAAGACCATAGCAGACTACTTAGTTTCTGGAGAAGTCGTACAATGCCAGTGTACTAAAACCAGCTTGTTATTTGTCAGCTCGGCACAAATGCTTCAACAAGTTTTCTCCCTTCTCCTCCCACCCTCCACTCCCCAGGGAGTTGTCCTCCCCACAGGACAGCTGCAGGGAACTTCTCACCCAGCCCAAACTCCCACTGGCTGCACAGAGACTGATGTCAGAGTAGGTTAAATAACTTTTTTTGCCCTAGGTCACCAAAGAAAGTTGTGGCAAAAAACCACAGTTTTCAAGTTCTCATCTGTTAACCAACGTAAACATTGTTATAGAAGCAGGGAGACCTTACAGAGAAGAATGCTGCAGAGACAGAGATGGTAAGTGATGTTTTACATTACTAATGTAAAGGTGTCCTATTATACAAATACTCCTGATGTTGGACTTCTTGTGCTGAGGGTTTTAGGGAAAACACAGCTGTTTGCCCCAAAATATTACAATCCTTCAGGTGAAACTTTTCTAACTTCAGGTATTTTTGAGTGTAACATTTTTATCATATTATTCAGTCTGACCTCACATGAGTGCAAAGGAATATTCCTTATTTACAGAGTAAAAATAAAGAGGAGAAAAGATGACAAGTGAAGGAGAGACTATTTCACATGAGATAAAGTGCTGGGACTTTCCCTGTTTCAAGAGGCCTTTGACAACCACCCAGGCAGAAAAAAAAAGGAATATTTAGTGTCACCATCTCTGAACAATGCCTAAGCATGGGTGGGCACAGGGCAGGGAGAGTTTCCCTGCTACAAGCACTAATTTTTTCCAAAGCATACGGAATAAGGACAACCACTGTCAACAATATTGCCCCCATTCCGTGTGCCAGAAGGAAAACTCATCCTGTAGGACACTGGAAACTGCCAAGTTGACTTTGCCTTCCTCTAAATACACCTAGACAGGCTAATGTAGAGACCTTCTAAACAGTGTTTGCAAGCAAATAAGTTTTATGGTAATTACCGCCACAGTAGACCATGGGTCCTATATGGAGGCACCAGCTGTGCCTGTTTTGAACCAGGAAGGATGGAGAAATCCACACTGCTGATTCCTAAAAACAGCGCTTCAAAGTCACAGTGAATTCTTGATGTGCTGACCAAGAAGGCAGCCTTCATGTCCACAAACAGGGACTCTGCTGGGCACAGCACGCAGCAACATCAGTGAAAGAACACGCTGTTCTTCAACACCAAAGCAGAACAAGGTCAACACTATGAAGAAGGACCTGCCAGGACCCATCAGGGAGACCAGGGCAATACTGCTCTGCAAAGCAGTTACTGATATTTGGCTAGCAGAGAAGTTTAATGGCAAGCCTGACCCCAGCTTGTTCCTCAGCGGCTCCCTTACAGCCCCAACCTCTTCCACAGCAACAGGGTAAAAGCAAAGATGCACAACTACACATTGCAAACGGTGCAGAAGAGGAGGACGATAAGTTGTACACGATTCACCAGGAGAAATCAGCCTGGGAACTGGCGCTGCAGTTACGCTATGTTTAATTTAGAGATTTCCTTACAGGTTTTTTCCCTCATACAGGTTATATGTCCTTCAGCAAAGAGGCTGGATTCAGAATATCATTTGCCGTGCTGTACTGTGCCTCCTCCCACCACCAAAATTAACTTCCTCCACTTCCTTGCTCTGGAAGCACCGAAAGCTGCTCCCCATGTTACCTCAGACACCAGACACCTAAGTCCCATTCAATCCCTATGCCACAAAAAATAATGGCACAATAGCCAGGGAGCAAAGCTGATCATGCTGGAAGCAGCACAGACTGGAGGCGCAACTTAAGCTCCGTCATCACCCTAAGATGCAGAGGAGGCACCTGTGTTTGCAGTTGTAGAGCATCACCATGTCTGTACTGAATCATACAAAAGAAAAAAGGATGAAAGAGAACTCGGCAAATAGGTCACAAGAAATCAAAATCATTGCCTTGCATTATGACTTTGTAAATATTAACCTGCAAAACTCCTGTAAGAAACAAGGTAATTACTACTTCAAAGAAAGATTTTTTTTTTAAACTGCCCTTTATCAGATTAGCTTCCAAAACCAAAAACAACACCAAAAGAAAATCACAACTTCAAGTAAACATGAGCAAAGAGTCATGACAACAGTAAATGCAGGCAGAACAAAAGTGCTCACTTCCCAGAACCTGTTCCCATTTTCTGCTTGGTTTTAGTTTGACCATGTCCAGTCACGGGGTAAGACTTCTTCTAGCAGTCTTGCCCTGCTCTGGCACTTATAGACAGCTATGATCTTTCTTTAATCACTTATCCTTTTTGAGCCATGTCCAAGAACAAACCAGTCCCGAAGCTTTTATGGCTGTAACCATGAAGAGAGTTACAGGCCAGCTCGATCAATATACCAGCAGGGGCAGGAGCAACATGAAGGACCTAAACACAGGTGACAGATGTCCCAAAGTTGCACAATCAAAATCACAAGAGATGAAGAGGTAACTGCAGCTGAGAACTGCTCTGTCCACATCAGGTTTGTGATAGAATTCTTTATCACCAACGTGTTTCCTCCAGACCAAAACCAAGGTTTTAGAAGAAGCAGGTAAATCTGTGGTTACCTGTTCCTTTTCTTGACCACAAAATGTTTGCAAGATTCATAGAATCATTTGGTTGGAAAAGACTTTTGAGATCATGAAGTCCAACTGTACCTGTCCACTACTAAACCATATCCCTGAGCACCTCGTCTACCTGTCTTTTAAATATCTCCAAGGTTTTAATCCAGAATTCAGAGGCCAGGGATAAAGAGAACTCAACAAATGGCACAATACAACAACGCTGTGAGGGACAGGAACAACAGATGAGTGCCTCAAGAGAGATTACAATGCATAGGAAGGACATTCCAGAGATTAGGAAAACTAGGATGACCTGCTCAGAGGATAAAGTCAAGAATCCTAAAGTATAATACAACCTATGCTCTCAGGACTGAGTACTCTCTTGCCAATAACCCTACTTAAGCTGGTGATTAGATTTCTATAAAGGTCAAGAATGCATTTGATCTCTCTTCAGAACTTAAGCAACTGCCCAGTTTAAGGACTCAGAGAGGAGTCATTATTGACATGGAAGCGTCTAAGGATTTTACATACATACACATACAGAGAAATGCACACAACTGCTTAGAAATAATTGTAATGGAGAGGGAACATTTTAAGCACTCTAAATCTGATCTGTTCTAAAAAAATATTGCAGAAGTTGCAGTTGGTGTATATTGAATATAAGCATCTTTTCACTCTCCAGCCAAGTATAACATCCTCCACGATAAGAGCAATTTACTTTTACATTAAAACCACTTTAAAAAATTTCACTCACTCTTTTAATCATTATGGTCATTAACCAATGCAGATAAGGACTATTGTACTTTACAGTAGAAGACCCAAAATCTTTACAAATATTTTTATATATTTTATTTCCCAACAGACTTTTCCTTCAGGCATACAGAAATTCTTAAGCAGTTTCCAGAAGTTGCAAGTGATTCTTGAACCACTTTGCTAACATGATGACTTGTTTCACAATGTTGCTACTGAATGGCTTTCTCCTGGCTGGCGCGCACACACTCCTACTTATGTGTTAATTCATTCTTGAATACTAATGCCATGACTCAGTGGGATGTTGAGTCACCAGTGATGCAAGACATGTCCCCATGGCCCAGTTCATCATTAACACAGCGGCAGAAGCAAACGCATTCATCCCATAGGTGCTGCACAATAAGCATGACCAAATCTGCTTCCATCAGGACATCCTTCTGGGACGAGCCACTGTGCTCTTGAAGTATCAGAGAAAGCAGCACGGGACAGGGTGTTGGGTCTGAGGAAAAGCCCCATGCAGGGCAAAGATCTAGTTACTCTGCAGAGAGCAAGAAAGAGATGTATTAGTAGCCTTTGTAGCCTTCTTGGTTTCTAAGAAGAGGAAATACTCTGTTTCTAGTTCTCATCATGATTACCACCTCCACATTGCAGTGTGCCTTCTCCTGCTTTCTGTTCTTGGCCCTGACCATCTCAGGTCTACACAGCAGACACAGTTAAGAGTCCCAAGACTCCTGCTGGCAAAGGAGTCCAGGTCTGTCCATCTCATGGAGGAGTCATCCAAGAGCAGCATGTAGCCCAGACGGGTGCCACCATGGCTGAAAGAGGGAGATGACTCAAACCCTGGCAGAGACCCAGTTCCTTTCACCAGGAAACAGCAGATCAGGAAAAGCCTCAGACAGCCTTTTCATACAATCTGGACCTTTTTTTTTCTTCCCTTCTGGCAGCTCTCAGGAAGATTCACAGCTCATTTGGCTTGCTACAGCCTTTCACTGGAAAGTCTTGTCCTTTCATCACAGAGACAGCTGCAGAGAGGATATCCCAGTCTGCTCCTCCTTCCCTCAGTGTTGCTGTAGGTATTTCTCCACAGCTGGTAGAAGACCCCGAGCCTTCTGTACCCAAAAGGCTCCTGCATACCCCCAGTCAACAGCCGAGTACTTGTGCCAGGGAGGAGAAGGAGGAATCTAAATAGCCCTCACCTTTCCTGGGAAAGTGAAAGACAAACCTGTGAAGATTATTCACTAGGTAGACTGGATTTTTTCTTGCTAGGAAGGCCACAACTTTATTTTCCACTGGATTTTACTTTCATATTAAATCTCACAACTTAAACCCCTTTATAGGATTTACTGCTTTTTCAAGTGACTCTGCTCCAGCTTAGTTGTCTAACAAGGCTGACAGCCCTCAAGCAATGCTCCTCTGCCCAAAAATCATCAACTATATGGCTCAAAAAGTCAGGGCAAGGCCAGGAGAGGGGCTGTAGATATGGGAACAGCTATGTCAGGGTTGATGCATGAATCACAACCCCAGAGCTGGGGTGATCCTGTTCCCAGAGAGATGCAAGTCCCATCATTGCCTGTTGTATGCTCAGCTGCATCCAGGGAGGTTCTTCTCCCTCTGTACTCAGCACTGGTGAGACCACTCCTTGAATACTGTGTGCAGTTCTGGGCCCCTCACCTTAAGAAGGATGTTGACGCTCTGGAGAGCGTCCAGGGAAGAGCAACAAAACTGGTGAAGGGGCTCGAGAACAGGCCTTATGAGGAGCGGCTGAGAGAGCTGGGGCTGTTTAGCCTGGAGAAGAGGAGGCTGAGGGGAGACCTCATTGCTCTCTACAAATACCTGAAGGGAGGTTGTAGAGAGGAGGGAGCTGGCCTCTTCTCCCAGGTGTCAGGGGACAGGACAAGGGGGAATGGCCTCAAGCTCCGCCAGGGGAGGTTTAGGTTGGAGATTAGGAAGAAGTTTTTTACGGAAAGGGTCATTAGGCACTGGAATATGCTGCCCAGGGAGGTGGTTGATTCGCCTTCCCTGGAGGTGTTTAAGTTACGGGTGGACGGGGTCCTGAGGGACATGGTTTAGTGTTTTGTGGGAGTGGTTGGACTCGATGATCCAGTGGGTCTCTTCCAACCCGGTGATTCTGTGATCTGAGTAACCCACACCTGACTTGAACTTCTTAAAAAGTATTACTTGCTGGTTCCCCAGTTGGGTATTAAGCTCTCTTCTACCTCCACATCAGCCCACAGATGGAGCCTGGAGGACTGGCTCCAACTAGACTCACAGCTTTCACATAGGTAATTTAAAGGAACCAAATCCCTTTCAATAAGGCTCGTGGAGAAAATGAATAACAAAATTGGGAGCCTCTCAAGTCTTGGTGCCTCATTCACAATCTCAGCCTCTCACTGCCTCTGTGGACACAGTAAGAAAAGTCTTCATAAAAATAAAAAAATGTAATAATAGTGATAAAAAGAGTGCACACACCCTGAGCGTTGAAGTAATCCTTGAGGATTTGGTTACGGATTGCTCCCTTGACATTGTCAGCAGTCTCCAACAACAGCTATGAAATTTTCATCAGTTAAGTCAAACCTATTTTAGCAGATAGAAACACTGCCAGTGTTGCATAGGAAACACTGAACTCAAGGTTTTCTTTCACCGCTGCACAGGGCCACACAATTGCCCTCTATTGTAAGAAATAAAAACCAGACTGTTGTGAACAAGTGACTCCTATATACATATATATATATCTGTATATTAAAAGGATTCAGTTTTAAAATGTCCACATCATTCCCCACCCAGCCTTCCTCCTTGATGCTGGATTATTTAACAGAGGAGACTGGAAGAGAGGCAGAGTTAGAGTAACAGAGCACTATTCATATCAGAAGCACTGAAACTGAGGTCAGGTAAGGTAGGGCTGTTTGGCTGGACTAAGCCAAAATTGACAGAGGCATTAATCAAATCAGTCATCTTCATCTCTGCCTATTTAGGGATATCTCAAAATGCATTTCAGACCAGGACTAACAACGTTGTTATGGCATCCAGAGTCGCTGCTGAGGTAAAGAGTTGCTAACCTGTGACTCAATGACTCAATCTGTATTCACATAGAGACTTAGAGATGCACTTAAGTGCATCAGCTTCAGATGCCGGCTGCTTTGAGCAGAGATATAAGATCCAATATAAACTGTGACACACAAGTGCCCTGCCTGCAAGCACAGCACAGCCTCTAACAGATGGATGTGCAGGAGGCAGAGACAGCCTTGTTCTTCCTCTACCTCCTGTAACCCCCAGTGTTAAAACTTGCTGTTCCTCCGGCCATCTCCTGCTGGCCACTGCTCCTCCTAAAGCCACAAGCGCATTTCCATTGCAGAGGTACCACCGAGCTTGGTGGGCAGCAGCCACTGCAAAGCATCACAAAACCAGAAACAATAAACAAGAAGTTCTCCAAAGCTCAGAGAGCAATTTCAACTCCTTCTTACAACCCTTTTCTAGTAAAAAAATCATTAAGTCCCAGCCCACAGCACAGTTTCCCAAGGGCAATTTCAACACAAACAGAACCACAGGGCTCTCCACCTGAATAAGAAGAGCTACCACAGCCTATTCACCCAGATGGCTACGTGCTGCTGCCTGCCTGTGGGTGCAAGGCTGAGCGATAACTTAAGAGTGACGTCAGGGTATCTTTGCATCCTGACGCCCACAGGTATTAAGAGAAGCAGCCTGGACTACATTTCTGAAGGTTCCTGGCAACCAACATACATGGAAATGCAGAAATAAGTCTCTCAGTGCTTTCAGTCTGCTGCTTCAAATCCACCTTCTTCCAAAGTGAAACTGGATATAACAGGCTGGCAAGAGTTTTTAAAACTGAAACAGATCTATCAAGGAGGGGCAAGGGGGGTGACGGAAACAAGAAAAGAAGAGTAAAAAAAAAAAAATCTGTGTAAATCCTGACCTTGGAAGAGGTGGCAAAGATGAATAAAGAACTTAATTGAGCCACAGGTCTGACTAAAGGTTGAACAAGATAAAGAATAATTTTTCACTGCTGTAGCAAACACTTCTGCTGAGTGTTTCTACCTGTTCTGCTTCTGTCGTTTGAAGTTAAATCTCAAGACTTTTTTTTCCTATTGTATTATTAAACACAATGTGGCTTCAAGGTTGGTGGTGGGGTGGGTTGTGTTTGCTTTTCTTTTTTTTCCTATTTACACGCAGGAACCTTTAGCAAACTAGCACAGCACAATACAGAAGACAAAAGATAGACAAGAACAAGGGTTGAACAAGCTGTGGGAAAATATCAAAATGGATATTTATTTAAGCTTTATCGCCTCTTCCCTTGCTTGCTCTGAAGTCTTCTAAAATAGTGTCAGAGTCGCTGGAGAGCAGAGCAGATGCTCACATTTCCAGCACTCTGTGAACAGGGTTGGATGAAGCCACTGATTCCTGTCCCCATCAGCTCTATGTCAGTGGTGACAGCCCATCCTCATCAGCTTCTATCCTGTGCCTCAGCTGCAATCAGGTGGGACCCATGAGATGAGACTTGCTTTGATGGCTAGAGAAGAGATTGGGAGGATCGGCTGTGCAGAGAATCAAACCTTAAAGGACATCTAAATCCCTTCCTCCAGGCCTTGGATCGTGATCAATGAACAGTATTAATTGGCACACCTCATGCCAGTAAGAAGCAGCTCTGTCATTTTGTTCTACCGACTAGGTAGCATGGAAATCAAAATCACGTTGGAAAACTGGCAGGTAAGAGAGCACACAGCTCCATCTTCTCTGAAAGCCATAGGATGCCTCACAATAGCCGCCTCTTGTACTCCAGAGGAAACAGCTAATGGAAGCACTGAGACGCCAGGTAGTTTTAAACTGGAAGCAACACCCAAGCAAGTACCTTCGCTGCACGTGTGCTGATAATGAAAAAAAACCTTAAAAGGGGGAAGGGGGGGGGGGGGAAGGGAGAGAATAAAAACAAACGCTCCACCTACTGCACAGCTCTACCCCATTGATTAAACTTTCCCAGCCCAGGGAATTACTCAGACAAGTGTGCCAAAATTCATAGAGCCAAAGATGAGCTTCAGACAGTGAGAACTTTCTAAGTTCTGTGTTTCGGAGATATGAGAATGGCTGCAATTGCTCCTTTCTCCATGGAACTTACACCCAGTGCAGGGAGAGCTTTAGGTACTGCCAGCTGCCTTAGGATGGTAACCTCAGGGCTGGGGAGCAATGCAGGATGCAACACAGGACAGGCTACAAACCACACAGCACCGATGGAGCTGCTCTCATTTGCTGCTCTGTGGTTCTTGAGAGCAAGAATTAGCCACTGACCTAAAACACATGCATGATGTGCAACAGGGAGAGACACTATCTTCTCTGAAAGTTGCACGCAGAAGGAAGCACTGTAGCACAGCTTCTGCCCGTGACAATAAGAATTTCACAACCTGTGAGCAAACTCCTGCTCAGGTGAAGCCCAGCGCTGACTGACAGAGGCTGCCTGCCACCAGGACAACACACACGCCTACAAGGAGTCCTGTCAGCGGTCAGGAGGAGGTCAGGAGGTGCTGACCGAGATAAAGCCCTTGCAATCAGGGGAGATGAATGTCATCTCCCCAAGCAGGATTTCAGAGAGACTATTGCAGTGCAATCACCACATCACACACCAGCTTTTGTACTCTGTCCCAAGAAGAGCTCAGACGTTCTCCATACAGCTTTCTTTGAGCAGATGCTCTGGCAGACAGGAATATTCCCAGAGACCCCCAAATGGTCACTTAATCCCTTATTTATGAACTATCACAATTTTCAGTTTAAACAGCTTTTTCCTTACCTCACCTACACCTCCCTGCTACATGCATCGACAGCTCCCAGCCCTCCTCCCAGTCTCTAGCAAAATAAGCCCAGCAAATCTTCCCTAATCCCCTCTGGGGAGACAGCCACACTTCACCCTTCCCGCACCTGCTTAAATTCCAGAATCTCACTCTAAATAAAGTCAGCTCTTATTCCCAAAAACGTTAAGACCCAGCTGCAGCCTGCAGCTAAATCTCTAGCATAATACTAAAAATCCTTATGTTCTGAAAATAAGACCTCCACTCTTCAAGGGCTCACCCCAGAAGAGGCAGGAAAGGGAATACCTCCAGGTCCTTCACCCTGAGGAGGCTTCAGCAAGAGACAGTTCAAGGTTCAAAGATTTCCTTTTCCCATCTCCATTCTGCAGTCAGGAGAGACGAGGGCTGGCTTTGCAGTAATCCTCCTCTCCTGTCTGTGCATTTATATGAACTGTGAAATTGGAAATCTGGGAGTCCAAGCATCCTCACCTGTGCCTGACTCCTGAGCCAGCCCCACATCCACCTCAGCAGCTGGAACAGCTGCCCTGTAGGATGCTAAACGACTCCGCACAGCTGCTGCTGCTTGCTCTAACAGCCCAAGCATCACAAGAAACCGGGAAGAGAAAAGAAAAAAAATCAAGGTAAACTATCTTCCTCTTCCATTCCCTGACCATCCCTGTTAGAGCAGCAAACTCAAATCCCAGCAGCTGATTCCAAACCCAACACATCTGTGAGGAACATCTAAGAAGAGACTGATACCCTTATAATCCGACACAATCTTTTTGGCTAAGACAACAGTTCTTAAAAAAATGCTACTCTGAGCAACAACAGGGTCCAAGAGGTGTTAAGGGCCTAAAACTAGAAATAAAGGAAGACACAGAGGTTTTGTAATCCCATGTTCTCCCTTCTTCATCTCCTGGCAGGCATCTGCAGGGCACAACCTTTTATGGTCAGTCCACGTTCCCTTGGATGTGGGTTAGTGCCAAGCCACCTTCCCTATAGGAGCCAGCCAGAACCTGACTCAAGCATGGTTTAGTGTTTGATAGGAATGGTTGGACTTGATGATCCAATGGGTCTTTTCCAACCTGGTGATTCTATGATTGAGCCCAATGCAGAGGGGTCAGCACAGAGCCCATGCAACTGCCCTCACAAAAATCATCCTACCAGATTCACAGAGCAGACTGGAGACTCGGACTTAGCCAGGAGCACTTAGATTTGGGGAGCCATTTCTAGAAGTGAGGCCCTTGCAGCTTTCTGCTTTACTGGGACCTGTAATGTTTTGGGCAACTAAATGCCATCTACACTAAAAACTGGCTATGGGAATTAGGGAAGAGAGAATTCCTGCCATGGAAAGGCTGTGACTGCAGGCTATGGCTATTTTAATCCAATTGCACTGTGCTGGCTGCTGCATCCTCAAATGTATTAGCTGCCTCCCTCTCCAGGTATAGGGAAAAGAGGAAAGCAGTATCTGATAGTATTCGTATTTGGCTCTATACACATAAAATTACAATTCAGGCTAATCAATCTATGGGAGTGTTGTTCTGCTGAGAGAATGTTCAGGAAACCATTAGACTCACCAATAAAATTCACTCTGAGAAGCATGAAGCAGAAACTGGTGCTGAGTGAACATAAAGCATTGCTGTGCTGCACAGGTTAAAAGGAACTACATTAATTTCCTTATGGATGCCACTTTTCTTCCAATTAGGGAAATGCTTACAAACATTCTTCAGTTAAAACTGAGCAGAAGAGACAGTAGATAACTGAGATAATTTCTTCCTCGTTTTAATTCCTTTTTGGAGCTAAGTAATTATTTTCCTCATAAGAGATGTTTGAAATTACTTTCTACTCCAAACTAGAATGGAAACTTGGACCGCTGAGTTGTCTTATAATCTGGAAAACAGGGCATTAAAGAGTCCTGGTTGAGAAAGGCTGCAATAGAAAGTTTATTTTCAACAGAAACACAATGTTTCACTTAAAAATCCAAACACTCTAGGCTTTAAAAAGTTCTTGTCTCAAAGAATCTTTACCATGGAAAATATCAGTAGAACCCCATTTTTCAATCTGAAAAAGGCACTTTTCTCTGACATTTCTCATCTGTTTTATTAAGGGGCTTTGAAGAAGGTTGAGATTTTGGAGGAGGTGTATGAATTGATGACTAACTTGGCATCAGGGCTGTGAATCTTGGAGCTGGAAAGCAGCATGTGAACGGGGCAATTATGTCATCTTTACATCATCTGTAGGTAGGGAGTATGGTAAGATGATAAGTATGAGACATGCGGGGACTGCTCTGCTTAAGGGATTTAAGTGTAACTGCAGGAAGGGTTTCAGACTGAGAGGTAGCATAAATAGTGCGATTGGTAGCTCTGATTTGGTAAGTCAATATCAGTAGGACTGTTGCTTGTCTTTCTGAACTCAGTCTTCCTGGATAAAATTAAGGCTTGTTATCTCTGGGCACTTTTTAGCTAACTTTACTGGAAAGAGGAGAGGTTAAAAGAGAGAGATAACCTGCATACAGGCTGCTGCTAGACAAACACACGTGCTGACAGCCAAGTGCACATATGTTCCCCTGGTGGACAGTACATTACCTCATAACTATAAATAATTCAACATAGCTGGCTACAGAGAATTAGCCTCTGGTTATTCTGTTACTCAGTGAGCACACGGCTGAGACCTGGGCTCATTAACCCGAGCAGCACAAGAAGGTTATGAGAGATGTCACAACCCATCCACAACCACTACATGGCCAAAGGAGAGATGGGTGGCAGGAGGGTTCAGGCAGATTATACTTCCCATATCTGGGAGTTCGGGCTGATAATAGCAAGCACTGGAGTGCAGCAAGACTGAACTGCAGGTCAAAGGGGCAGCCCGTCTCCTAATTTACGATGCATGAGCTGTTATTGCCTAAATTTCATGCTGTTCAGCTTGTCTATTTTTCCCCCCCGCAGGAAGCCTGCCCAGCACAGCAGCACAGCACAGGCTGCTGAACAGCCCTGGGCCAGTTTGGGGAGATGTCCATCCTTCTTCAAAGCTGTTTCATCACTCCTCCCAAGCTGCATGCACAATATCAAATGCAACAGCTTCTCGCTCTGGGTCACTGCACCTGGGGCTCCTTTGCTTTCAGTCTCCACCCTCCTGCTGTTTCCTTCTAATTTTTGTACATAAAGCCTGCAGACCCCCTCCACTCAGTGCTCTGTGGCCCCACAAAAATCACTGCAATGTCATGAAAAGCACATGAGCCTTCCTCGGGGCCAGAAGCAGCATAATCACATCACTGCAGACTTACATCCGAATTAACTAGTTGTGATGAGCAACATGGGTAATTAGCATGGGCACCACACAACGATTTTGTGCCTGTTCTGCTTTGGAAACTGGAGCTTAGCACAGAACCAGACACACCAATTTACTCAGAGCTCCCTCCTGCTGCCCTATACAAAATCATAGAATCATTAAGGTTGAAATGACCTTTAAGATCACTGAATCCAACTTCAGCCCAACAACATGACTACTAAATCATGTCCCAAAGTGCCACATCTACATGTTTTTTTTAATACCTTCAGGGTATGGAGATTCCAGTACTTCCCTGGTCAACCCGTTCCAATGCTTCACCACTCTTTTAACAAAGAAATTTTTCCTAATATACACTCTAAACCTCCCCTGGTACAGCTTGAAGCCATTTCCTCCCATTCTATCACTTGTTCCCTAAGAGAAGAGGGCAACACCCACCTCACTACAGTCTCCTTTTAAGTAGTTGTAGAGCATGAAAAGTTCTCCACACAGCTTCCTTTTCTCCACAAAAACAAAAAGTAAAGGAAGCTACTCAAAGATGCCCAGAGAGGAGAGAGCACCAAGGATCAGAAGCCACCTGTGCTGCCCAGTCACTAAACCTCCACTCATACCGATGCATTTGTGTTTGCTCACCTAGAGCAAAGGGAGTGTGGATGCAGACAGGGAAGAATGGAGGAAAGACAGAGAGAGATGAAGGAGTCTGGCATGATGCAAGAATTGTGCAAGATGAGAGATAAACAGGTAAGTTGGGATCTGGCACATGAGAAAGGAATGAGTGATGCAGATGGAATTGTTTATGAAATACTGTCTCCCAGCAGAAATCACAGCAAAACTTAACAGATGTCCTGACAAGAAGTTTTGTCACAAAATGCTAACCAGTCAGAGCTGGGATATTTTTGGACAATGTGCTACCACTTTGAGAGAGCAGGCTAGGAGCTCTGGTTAGAATGGGAGAAACCTTATTTCCTTTTTTCCACCCTTATATCTTTTAAGTCTGGAAAAATTAACCTGACGAAAAAGCTCTGTGTTGTTCAGCTGTGAGTTACAGCTGCAGGGAACAGCCAGCACAGCTCTTTGGAAATGCTCCTATGGTGGAGTTTCTGCAAGTTTACTTGTTCCTTTGGCTTTGGCAAAACTATTTACATGAGATGATCTTGCAAGAAAGAAACATAAGTCTATGCACGTCTCTTGTTCCAGCCTCATCTGTCTGGGAATGAGGGGAGAGTATTAACTCTAGTTCAGGAGAGGATGGTTTTCCACCCAGCTCTTTCACCCACTCCAATCACTGATGAACAGCAGCTGAGTGAGCTCTAGTGTTTGCCATCATGGACCTGCAGCAATGAGAAGGGAAGAGCAGTAACTTAAACTCCATCCATTTAAACATTGTTGTAAGGAGGAAAATGATACAGGCATCCTCAGTAAAAGTCAGAGGAGCCGCCTTCTTCTCAGCATCTCCCTTACATGGAGGAAGACAAGTCAGCAGAGGCACAGCATCCCAGGGGGCTTGCTGTCAGATCAAGCGTGCGAACAGCATGCCAGCTTTCAATCTCAGTTCTTAGGTATCCCTGACAAAACCAGCCACCTGCATTTTGATCTGTTTTATCACAATCTAAGCTGTGGCAGCAGGAGATGGAGGGTTGCATTTCCACAGATGCACAAAGATACAAAGCTACCCGGTCAGCTCTATCTTACCCTGAGAAGAAGAAAATGAGAAAATAACGATGAGCAGAAATTACAAATGCAGAAATTACACGTTAGAGCAATCCAAGGCTGGCTCAAAAGGGAAAGAGCTGAAGTGCTTTAGTATTCAGAAGATTGTGCATGCCGCAGTGTAATCACCTGGAAACAGGTAGGGGCTGCACAAGGGAATAAAAAAGAAAAGAAGATAGCTTCTTCACACAGAAGAGGGGCCCTGATAGGAACCAGAGGGCTTTCCTACAGAGAGACAAAGAAAGGATTTCCCAGGACAGGTTCACACTGAGGACTGGACTGAATCCGGCAGCTGACACCTATATCCCTCTCAGCTGGATGCTACTAAACAAGAAAGAAAGGGCAAGTCTCCTACCCTGGTGGGACACTGCATGCCCTGAGCTAATACAAAGACCCTTCCTCTGCCACAGCTCAGCGCTGCTTCTGAAGGTTCAGAAGCCATTTAACTCCATTCCTCTCTGCTCCAGTTGACCTCCTACCTTCCTCACTTACACTGTAGAGCTGCTTCCTTGCCTCTTTGCCACCAAATAGCTCAGGAGCACAGAGACACAATGGGAACAAAGCAGACTTCTCTGAGGAAACCTCAACTTGTGGAAAAGCACCTGTGAGGGAGGTGCCTCTGTCCCTTGCTTCCACCTGGAGATGAAGCAATGTAATGGTTCTCTTCACATCTGGGGTTTCATTTACACCAGCCAACCCAGCAAGGGCAACCACTGAGTCAGAACAGATGTGTGAGAGAGGAACAATCACAAGAGGGGCAGGGAAGGAAAGCAACTCCTTTAACAGGAAAGAAGCTGAATACTTCGAGACAGCTCATAAAATCCAAAGATTTCAGCCATTACTGTTTCAAATTTAAGCAAAGTGCAAGGCAGGTAGTAGTAAGATAAACATTGAGAAACAGATTTGAGACTCAACCCTCTCTGGAACACAAGGCAGAAGGGAATACATCAGTTCCTCATTCACACCTTAGGTTGTATGTAGTAGCTGCATAGCGACACCTCTGCAGCAAAGATGAGGTAGGAGATTAGATTTACAACCTTACAGCCCTCACACTGCAAGTAGTTCAAGTATCAACCCTGGTTTTAATTTACAGTAGGGAGAAGGCTCTTCTGTGATTTCTACTACCCTCTTGCCCAACTGCTGTTGGGTACAAATGCAAAAACCCCAAAAACCTTTCATTAGGAATAACAAACCTTAGAGTTCTTGCATGCCTGTGCTCCTATTTCATGACTTTTGTTGCCTCTCAGCCCTCTGGACTTGCAAGGCTCCAGCAGCTCCCTAAGCTCCAACCATCCTCCAGCATGGACCTACCCAGCCAAAGCTGGTGTCCCTGCTCCAAGGTTCAGCCCCCTAATTACAGCTGAAAGCGATACATGCAGCCCACCTCTCATCACAGCTGACAGGCACCAGCCACCCAAGCTCACTGAGCCTGAACACAGCCAATTTGCGTTAACAGCCCCTGGAGGGATTTATGTTCCTGACTTATGTGTGCAAAATTTACAGAAAACGCTTCAAAGGAAAATGTGTAAATACAGAAATGCTCAGATTTATGACAAGATTTATGGTTGCAGAAAGAAAACAAAGAGCTGTGAAGCAGGCAGCCTGGTACAGAGAGAACCTAGGCACAACCAGTCTGAGCAGAAAAGAATATGTTGTGTGCAGTAGAAAGATGATTATTATTCTTCCTATTCATTGTTCCTTTTCTTTCTAAAGCTCCACCCCTGCCAATGCCAGAGGTTATATATTAACTGCTGCAGATGTCCAGGAATGTTCTCTGGCACATTTAACAGCTCCTTTATCTCTTCTGGAGGAACCTGGGGTCAGCAGTCCTGATTTAATATTTTTATATGGATTTGTAAAAGCAACATTCCCAGCCCAAGCATACTTAAAGTCAGTGAAATGCACCATGTCTTACACAGATTTCTTTTTATGCAAGGAATTCAAGGCCAGACAATCAATGAAGTGAAATAAACGCACCAGACCCCCCCTCCTGCATCAACTTACTTCAAGGATGCTAGACTTATATTCACCGAAAAGCTATAAAGCAGCCCAGGGATGAAATAGCTTCAGCATTAACTGTGACGTGTTGCCTCTTGCTTACAGCTCTCTAGCAGATGACTAGAAAGTAGTTAATGTGATGCCAGTTTTCCAAAAGGTTTTTGAGGGACTTTGAAGGAGTAAGATGATGAATTAGAACAAACTGGAGCAAAGTAATCATAGTGGGGAAGAAGCAGAAGAGGCTTTCAGAAAAGAAACCCTGCCCCAGGAAAAGACTGGAGGTCTCTGAAGGGACCCATGAGGATGTAGAAAAGGGAAATACAATTACAGCATTTGCTTGGGTTATCAGAAAGCATTAAAAAAGGTCCTTCAACAATCAGTCTTCCATAAGACAAGAGCAGAGATCATCATACAAATAAATAATTTAAAATATAAGAAAGAAAATGTGGGAGTTAATGGCCAGTTTGCAGAGTAGGCAGAGACACCTGTGGTGTCCAGTGAAGATGAAAAAGACGAAGTTTGCTGATGATGCAAAGTGATTCTGGAGAGCAAGGATGAAGTTCAACTACAAAAGTGAAGCTGTTTCCTTCTTGATTCCAATAATATCTTATACTTACAACTAGGTCTGCATGCATAACAGGGCTCCAGTAGCAAATGCTCTTCTATGCTTTCAACAACCGTGACGGCCCTTTGCAATGTAATTAATTTGAGGCAATTAAAGCAGTCAAGTGGATCCCTGCACTGTGTGCCCTGGGCACGGCTGCGGCACTGCAGAGGTACAGGCGTGGCTGAGCCGATTGCAAGTAGCAGCTCATGAGGAGAGCTAGCAGTGAAAGGTAAGTGAATTTCAGCTTGATACTGCTGGTAAGAGCTGCCACCTGGCACAGGCAGCAAAGGCAAAAAGATGGTCTTTCCTTCTGATCAGGTGAAGTGTTGTCAGAGCCTACTGCTTTCTGTGCATAACCGAGAAGGACTTCTTGCTGTGCTGCGAGGGAAGGCACAGTTAGATGCTGCAGTAGCACAGAATCCTCGATCAACACCTGGGTAATGTCACAAGGGGAAGGTGACCCAGACAGGGTCAGCACAGCTCCTTTAGAGTGCAAAAAGTTGAGGGTTACCTAATTGCACTGAGTCATACACTACTAAAGCAAGCTGGCAAAAGCAGTTTAGTGTCAGTAAGATCCTTGAATGTTTTGCTAGCAGTTAACACTTGAGGTGTTTAAAGGCTTGCAGTAGCAATGGGGTGTGCAACAACCTTTCATCCCAGGCAGCAGGTTTCCAATAGCTCCCATTTGTGTTGGACACCAGCGCCTCACAAAGTGATAACTGCTTAAAAACATCCTGAGAAAGGCACTGATCTGCTCCGCTCTGTTAGGTACCCAGGCAGGCACCACAGACCAGCCTGAAGCGCACAGAACCCAAAAGGTGCGTGGGAAACCCATCTGCAGCTCTGAGAACACACACATCGCAGGCAATGTTCTCTCCCCATTCACACATGGAGCAGCCACACAGGGAAATATGAATGGCTCTAAGCACAGCTATGATATGAAACCATGTGAAATGAGGCACTTGGTTTCCATGCAAATCTCTTCATTTATACAACTTCAGGATGCTACAGAATGAGGATGAGACAGGAGGCAGAGCAGGTGCAGCTCTAACAGCCACCCCCAGTGATGACAGCTCAATCAAAAACCCAAAAACTACATCCCACATCACCCTGGTGGGAGTTGAGAGGTCGTCTAGAGGTGTCTGGAGACACGGAAGAGGAGCACTTCAACCTACTACAGTTTTCTGCACAGAATAGAGATTTTTATCTTTTGGGGGTTTCTTTCACTGATGCAGGTGTTTGTGTGTTTTGGCATTTACATTCTGAAAAGCAAGGGAGGCACAAGGGATACTGTTCCCTTTAACTATCCAATAAAACAGCTGTGGCTTTGACACCATTTCCAACCCCCCCCCTAAAAACCCCACTCTTGATCTGCACGCAGTATCAAAAGGCCATGACACACTTCAAAGGCAGCTCCCCTACCCCCTGGGAACAGTCTGCTTCAAACATAAAGATTTTACAAAACCTCCAAATGTGCAGCAACGGTACAATAAAAATGTTCTGAAGCCACTAGGGCATTTCACACTGCAGCTTCGCAGCGACTTTTATGTGGCGGCTCCATGGTGATTTTTCTTTTACAGCTGCTGCCACAAGCTTTTTAGTGATGCAGGACAGCTGGGCACAGATCCTCTTGGGGATGAAATAAAACATTTGCAGTGAGGCCAGTCTGGGAAAGATGCTGTGTCCACATGCAGAGTTTAGGTGAGGTGAGAGGAGTTTTAAAGAGTACCAAGTCCTCTGGGAATAAGAGGAAAAGGATCTAATCATGCCAGAGGGAGCTGTCAGAGCGGCTCAGCGCAGTCAAGTGCAGACAGGGAGACAGGGATGGGGAGCAGCATAGCTGGGGCAGGACAAGCCTACGTGCAAGCAGCATTTCCCTTGGCATGGCCAACAGCCTCAGCCACCACAGCGATGCAAACACACACTAATGAGCTACACTGGCCCAGTCATAGAATCATAGAATAACCAGGTTGGAAGAGACCCACCAGATCATCTAGTCCAACCATTCCTATCAAACACTAAACCATGTCCCTCAGTGCCTCATCCACTTGTCTTCTAAACCCCTCCAGGGAAGGTGAATCAACCACCTCCCTGGGCAGCCTCTGCCAGTGCCCAATCACCCTTTCTGTGAATTTTTTTTCTTATGTCCAGCCTGAACCTCCCCTGGTGGAGCTTGAGGCCATTCCCTCTCATCCTGTCTCCTGTCACTTGGAGAAGAGNTCCAAGCCAGTCAGTCTGGAGCGGGCATAAAGACATTGCTCAGTCTGCAAAAGGGCAATTTACCTTCCCAGTGTGGGCATCTCTGCACACCCGACTTGTAGATCACCCCTTCTTGCTCTGGATCAGTGCTGGAATGCAGTCCTCTCCAATCCCAACCCCATCCTTAGGCCTCACCATTTTCTGTGTGCAGCCCCTTCGAGTGGCTACTAGAAAGACTGCATTAAGCAAAGTGTTATTAATAAAGCCAGAGAAGTATCTTTTGAAACAATACAATTATGAAACCATGTGCCTGCTCAGTCTTCCTACTGCTTTTGATGGGAAATTAAGCCCCTTTTTCTACGTTAGAGCAACTTCCAGGAGAATTTTCTTCTGACATAAAATACCAATGGGAGCATCCTTCTCAGGCAGGGCTTATAAAACACAGGGCAAATAATGGTGGGAAGGGACAGTGGGCAGAGGAGCCCTGCAGCCTGGCAGAAGTGAAATGAAAGAAGGGAAGCAACCACTGCCTGAGGGGGACAGGCCCCTGCTCAGGGGGAAGTGCCATGTCCACTCTCTGCTTGGCCCAACATCCTCCAGCAAGTTCCTACATTAAAAAGCCAGTAAAGGAACAAATGCTGCACAGTCATTGTCCCTGTGCTCTGCAGGGTCCACCACTGCTATTGAGAACTTGTCTTGGTGACACAGAGGTCCCTGCAGAGAGGAATTGTCTCACTGGCACAGGTGACGTATCTGCTACCTTCTCCTCATCACAGGAAGCAGCCTGCAGAGGGCTAAATGCTTTATTTAAAAGCTGGCACAAGCTTTTGAGTCTTTTAACTAACACCTGTAATTTCTAGTACTGCTTTAAAGGTAAAGTTTTTCTCTTTCAAGTACCGTCCACAGAGTCATTCCTATTTGCATTGGCAGGGACCTCAGAGCAGCACATGGGACACGGGAGATAAACGCACAAAGCTCGTCACGCCTTGGAACAAATGCTGCACTGCTGGATTTAGATTAGAAACAAGACTTTATCTCACTTGAATCACACAGCTGGTGGGTGACCCAGCCTGTCCTACAGCCCTGGTACCCAGAGCCACCACTGCTCCACTACCAGGCCACATCTCCATCCACTGTGACGGCCCCACGGGTGTCAGACTGAACTATCAGGCCAAATCCCTCATGTTTCAGCTGTTTCATCTGAGACTGCCCATAACCTGGAGCATCTACACTGCACACTCCGTGCCACACCTGGGGATGGCTTACAAAGAGAAGTAGATCCTCTGCTTGGTGACCTCCAAACTTCTGACTTGCCACAACACTGCTGGAAAGGGCTGGATGCTTCTGATCAAGAGAGGCCTTGAAAAGAGTCGAGAGAACACAGTGTGTAGCAGAAAGAGGGCAGCAGCCCCAGGTGGGGTTGAAACAGCATCACAAGGACTCTAGTTCAGACACTAGTTGGGACACTGCCATAAGAGGGCAAAAAATGACTTTGTCTCCTTTCCTGTCTTCAGAGCAATGTGAAGATAGGCACTAGAAGTCAGCACTGAGCTATAACCAGTGAGAATAGAACTTGCCCATCAGAGTAAGCAAGAAAATGTATTATGTGGGAGCACAATGTATTATCAAAAAGCAGCTTTTAAAAGGAGAATCTGAATTAGCATCTGCTGCTTCAGAGAGGTGAGCCCTCCCAGCACCAGCTGTCAGTGACTGTCACCATCCCCAGGTCCTTCCATCTCACATCCCATGTGTGCAGGACAGCAAATGCCACCAGAGTCCACGGCTGCATAAACTCTATGCAATGACATTTGCCAGTCTTTATATGCTGCCAGACAACCTTTCACGCTTCATCTTGTGTATCTTGTGAGAGGTTTTTTGAAAGCTCTAGCAGAAATCATTGCCTCCAGCTGAGTATGTGCACTGCCCTTCGTGCTGAGAAAACACCTGGGATGAGCAACAGGTACTTCAGGTAGAAATAGTGGGAGCCTGATTTCCCCCCCACACAAGCCTTCTGGTCCTGAAATATTTAGCTAAATCCTCCAATTTCCAGCTATAAGTAAGTGGGCTGAGAAACACAGGAGAGCCTTCCACAGGGGAACAGGACAGCTAGAGAGGAAGAGAGGATGAGTGAGGGCACTGAACCAGACTGTGGTCACCACAGCCCTGCAAACTACAATGCAGAGGTGCAACATGAAATATAAATAACATCAAATAATGGCAAGAAAACTTTCACCTCTTGTCTAGCATCAGGGTTTGGCCCATTAAAGCTGCTTCTCTGTTTGGCTGTAATCCCCAAGGCTTTTCTGATTATGATTCGGAGGATTTCCAGGAAAACTATGCTGCAATTTTTTTTTGTTTGTGAATCTTGAGCGCTTTGCAATAAAGAGAATTCAGTAACATTTGTCTGTGCCTCCCTACTCCAGTCACTCTCAAAATGCTGTCAAAATGATGATTAGACTATCATCAGCACAGAGGGAAATGTGAAATATTACCCAGGCCAGATCCTCTCCTGTGCTGAAGAGGTTCTTCCAAAACACATTTGTAAGAGGAAAGTTCTTCTTGGCATCTGGAGGGAAGCAACTACCTCTTCTGCCTGCCTTCACCCAGGCAATCAGAACCTCTGCAGCTCTTCCAGGAACTGAAAAAGAGGTGGGGATGGCAAAGGATAAAGCAGCTCAATCAGTGTGTCTCAGACCTTGCTAATAAAAATGTAAATGGGGCTGTACAGACTGCGGCCAGGGCAGGGAACTGTCTTCACAAGGTCGTGGAGGATTTCACAGGATGGCTTGATTTAAAAGTTTTAATGAGGCAGCTGTGCAAATGACACATCGACCACACTATATGGTGCAAAAGGCTGCCAGAGAAGTCACCAGCTTATCTGAATTAGCAGCACCCAGTTATAAGCACTGGCAAAATAGCTTTAGTGTTTAACCATCCGAGCCTAAGACAACCCTGTGACTTAGCACAGGCCATCGCAGGCAGGACCTCTCTCTCCCACTGCAGACACCAGCACCTGGCTGGGGATGTATTCAACTGAAAGAAATCTGTTAGTAATAATCACTGATTGATATAAAAACATTCCCAACTAATGATTTTCTGCACTTGCAGAAAATACACACTCATTAGCCAAGGTTTTCAGCATTCTTATCTCTGTCCTCTGCAGTTCTTTGTACACTAAAGAGCAACTCTTGATACAGCAGCAGGAAAAACACAAGTCATACTTCTCCTCATCAGATCCTGGATGCTTTGTCTTTTCCAGACATGCCAGACCCAGGACACGAGCAGTTACGTGAGAATTTCTAATGGTGACAGAAGACCCAAGAGTTGAGCAGGAGAAAAAAAAAAAAAAAAAAAAAAAAAGCAGAACAAATCAGTTATAAATTCTGCACAGAAATGTAATTACTTAGGGGAAAATGCTCTGAAAACCCATGTTCCTGTGAGATATAGCTGGCACTCTGATGAAAATCACTTTAGAGGGGGAGTGGGTCTAATTATTGATACTATTGTGGTTTTTACTGAACAGATTTAGCAAAGCAGACTTGTGAATATATTTATATTGTAAACCAATGCATTTAAGTTCTTGTACTAAGGCCCTTTGACATTAGATACAGCTCATAAATACACACATTGCGGATCTGTTCTACATGCAGACAACCAAGAAGTGTAGCTGCTGCTGTGCCTCCATCTTAGCAGAAACCTTTACACATGTGCTATTTGATTAAGTTCGAGTTTGATGTGGTAACACTGAACACCTTGACTTCTACACTAGGAAAAGCACCAGTAGCAGTAGGGTGTTAATGTTGTTTTCCACATTTCATTTCAGACTGAAGTCACGTAGGGCTGTGCCTGAGGGAGCTCTACCTGAACCCAACTCAGCTGTACGCACTGCAATGCGCTGCTGTCCCATCTTCCAGCCTCAGACACCCAGCTTCTGTGCAGTAAACAACTCCTTTAATTTACCAAAACCAGGGACTAATTAGGATTCAGGCAAGACTCTTACCAGACTAACCAGCCTGCACGTGCAAGGTGAGTGTGAAGGTACAACAGAGAGCAACAAAACGCATACACACCAGCGGTGATACATTGGTGCACTCGTTTTCTAGTGAACATCCAGTCCCTGCACATGGGAAACAACAACTAAGCTGAACCACTTCATCTGGCCTAACAGTCACACAAAACCATCTAGATCCAGGCATAGAAACACCAGCAGCAGCAGGAGCTGCACGGTCACAGCTGCTGTACAAACACAGCTCTGGTAATAGACCCACCCAGCCAGGTCTTTCCTGAGAACAATCTGAGGGTGATCTAAGCCGTTTGCAAAGAAAGCTGAATGGGAAATAAGCTCTTACAGTTTATGATAAATCCAGTCTCAGCCTAACCCATCACAAATGATAGACAAAGTTTGATGAAGTACCCAGTCACTTAACACCAGCAACCCTGAAGCAAGAGGAAGGATGAATCTATGAGGGATGGCCAGCTCATCACATCCCACTAGGGTAAACACAACAGGATGGATGGATAAATGACAAAACAGATATAGTTACCTTTGTTTTTGAATTGCAAAGTTATTTAGGATGCAGATGTGGACTTCCTGGTAGTCAGGAGGAGACGGAATTGAGGAGGCTATAACTCCCCCTTTTCACTCACCATCAAGGCGATCTGGGGCATACCTGGTAGTTGAGGCTCACCTCTCATCTTTGCAGAGCATGGTGGAAAATGGGTTGGACACAAAATCATTGTCATCCCTATTTAGTAGCTCTGAAATATGCCTTGCAGGTGAGACAAGAGACAAATTGTGCCTGCCAGGTGGGTGCAGAGGATGTTCAGCCAGCAGTCTACTGCCACCCTACCAGAGGACTAGAACACACGGCAGGATTTGGATGATCTGCAGGTTGTTTGCATCAGACCTCCTAGAGAACAAGTGTGCTTCAGTGCATAGGAAAAGGGACTGGACAAACGGATCCATGCAGAAGACAATGATGCTCCCTCTCCTTAGAAGTCTGCTGACCCTGAACAACCATGGAGAAGTCCCAGTTCCATTCCCTCAGATGGACCGGCACTGCCTGTGCTAGCCCCAAACAGCCAAATCCTTCAGTGTAGAGAAATCATCTCCATTCACTCATCAAACTCCAGGTTTACTCTGACTGCTCAGTGCCTCAGTTCCCTGGCAGAGCTGCCCCAAGGCAGGTGCCAGGACATCTCACTGAAACTCAGACCAGAGCTACCAAAACAGAGGCCAAATGTTCCCACTCACGCATGTTGTGCAGGAAAACAAATGCCATCCTGTCTGCCATCCAGAGCTCGAGGCTGGAGTCAGATCAGCTGTGGAAATGGAATAACATCTCTTTTTAATATGGTTTGTCTGTGAAGTATATCCGATCGATGAGCAGCCCAGAGTCTCCTTAGTGGATTGGTACAATCAGGACACAGGAGAGCAAAGCTCCCTAAGCTGACTGCATCCTCTGAAGGTAGCAGAGCCACAGATCTCCATCCTCCCAGCTGTGCGGGGCCTTGAGGAGCACTAAGGCAGCTCCGTTTTGCTGCACTCTGCCCCCATGCCTCACCATAACCGCACAAAATGACCCTGCTTGCTCCAAATCACCTCATCCCTGATGGGTACAAAGTACGTACTTGTCACACACACCTTCTTGGGAACACACAGACCTGGGCCTCAATCTAGGATCGGATCCTCAAATCAGTGGTTGTTGGTTTCCCAATACTGCATAGTAAAGCTCTGGACCTCATAGGAGTCCAAGAGTTTTCATGATTGTGTAAGAACAGAAGTGATCCGTGTGATCTTGAAGGGTTGCCTGTAATATAAGGAGAAATTCAGGAAAGCAAGGAGCAACAGTTCATAAAAGCAGTCCCAAGAGGAAAGCTGGGAGAAGTTCTGGTCCCCTCTGCTCCTTCCATCCCTTCAGGACCAGCCTTTACCATGCTCCAGGGCTTGGGATAGTGCAGGTGTTCCCTGCAAATCCCAAGAGTTTAGAGCTTAAGCTCTCTGCCCTTTCCCACCCAGGGCCCTTTTCAGGGCACTAGTAAGGAATCTGAGTTGCTTCTCCTGCCCTGGATATTATTTGGGCCATAAACACCATAGATGTGGTTGCCAACAACCCAGGGCAGCACCCCAGTGCCTTTCAGCATCATTTTTTGAAATGCCTGTGTGATTTACCTCTGAGCAGGGGAAAAGCTGATAGCAACACACAAAACCTCCCAGGCTGGTAGAGAGCTCAGAGTGTAGAGCAGCTGTAAACCTGGTGTCTGTGTAAGGGATCCTGAATGAGGGAAAACAAGCTGATTTCAGCCCCCATAGTCTCATTTTCACACAAAGAAGCCAAAAGCAGTGCCATATCAATTCAGAAAGCACAACTGAAGTTTCAGATTGCAAAAAACAGGAAGAAATTAGACAAAAAACGCCAGAAAAACTCAGCAAAGTCTCCAAATGTGTTGGCTGAGGTTGGGTGGCTCTTTGACCGGTGGGTACAGATAGCAGGAAGAGTGAAAAAAGCAGTTGGGACAGCTGGGAATTCAGATATCACATTTGCATGTGTCCAAGACCATGAATGCTAGAACAGAGAGATTTAAATGCAACTTTCCTAGGAACAAGAGGTGACTAGGGGACAGCCGTGTCCTACATGGTGAGTCACAACCACCTCACCAATGCTCTTTCTCAGCAGCTGCGGCCATTTGCATGTGCTCCTGGCTGCCAGTGTGGCTCTGGGAGGACCCAGGCTCGGCACAATACTGCCAATACTTAGTCTCTTTTGGGCTGATCTCAAAGTCAGGGCAGCTTCTCATAAGCTAATATGAATTTCTGTATGACCAGGATAACATTTGCAGTTGGGAGATGTGTGCTATATCATGACTACTTCCTGCACGTGGATAAGAGTAAAACAAATTAGGCAAATGGGTGTCACATCTTATCCTGAGTCTGCACATATTTCTAGACCTGGTCCAGGCCAAGAACACAGACACATTCATGAGCTATTTTCTTTTATCAATTTTCACTGTCTTCATGCACAGTCTTCCCTACTCAGAGGGAGCATCACTTTAGTACGCTTTTAAAATATGATACGTAGACAAACTTATATTTCCAGCTCAGAGCAGAAGGGAGCCTATGACTGTTGGCACACCTGGCCTCACACCTGCCCCAGCAAAGCTGGAACGTGCCAAAGGAGCTCTGCACACACCAGGGGAGCAGCAGGCAGACAGCGGGGTGCACAGCCTGCACAGTGCATGGTTAGTGAGGTGCACACCAGCGGAGCGCACAACCCAACTCACAAAACACAAGAGATTTGACTGATTCAGTTGAGATTTGAATCAGTAATCAAACGCAATCCAACTTTGATAGCAGTAGCTCAAGTATTTATATCAAAGGGGAAAAGGAGACGATTTTGCCCTGGGTTTAATAATGGTTGTTACCTTTGCAGTAACTTCAGAAGTATTCTATGCAGAACTCTAGCCCTGTAACAGTGGATGCTGTTTGAATGATTAAACAGACCTGTTTCATATCTCAGAGGGCTCCTACCTTCATCCATTATTGACTGTGTGGTTCCTAGTCCTGTTACAAATCATGCGGGCTGGAATTCCTGTCTATATCTGTGATTACTTCTGACAAATATGAAAAACTCTGAAACACAGGGCATCAAGAGATGAATGAACTCAATGATCTCTGTTTTACTGATGAGGAAAATAAGGGGATCGGAAGCAGGAAATCTACAACCACAAACAGCCCTCTGAGCCAGAGCTGCGAACCTGACACTGTCCGTGTTGCTCTCGAACGCCTCTGCAGACTCCTCCTCTAATGACTCCAGCAGGACACAGACCACACGGGAGTCCAGCTTCCCCTAAAGGCAGCCCCGGGGGCACTGAGATTTCCTGATAAAGAAATACACTGGTGTAACGTTTTTCAAAAGGTTTAATCACCAAGAAAGGAAATACCAGGTTGAGACCAACGCGTCCAAGAAACTGATGGGTCGGCCATAAACCATTCTCCATCCCATCCCCTCTTCCTCTTCCTGCCATGGGTCAATACCAACCCAACCGGCACCTAAGTGGCAGAGGAGCAGTGGGAGAGTGTCGGTTCCAGTGTAGGTGCCTGGAGAGACACCTGCATGCACCTACCAGGTGTGGAGATTGACTGACCCAAGTCCTCACCATGCTCAAAAGCTGGTCCCTCAGAGGGTCCCCGTTTTGCACACCAGCTGCCCTGTGTTGGGGACAACCACAGCCAGTGCTCATCAAGCTGTCCACGTGCTACCACAGTCACTCTGTGCAGCTTGAGCAAAAAGGGGTTTATGCTGTCAGAAGACAAGGTGTTTATGAAAGCATCAGGACAGTTAGACAGTAAAAGGCTGAAGAAGAAATTATGAAAGTATCCAGGGAAGGACTTAGAGGAGTAAACAGCTCTCAGTTAGTAAAAGCAACGTAAGATGGATGAGCTGGGATCAGCTGGTGCACCAGCTGCTGCCACCTCCCAGGAGCACCAAGCTGGGAAGCATCACCTAATGGCAGCAGTTGCCCAAATACAAACCGGTGGAGCAAGAAAGGAGCTTGGCAGGCATCTCCTACAAAGTTTTATCCAGTAGGAGACACCCTGGGAGAGTTGGATGTTCCTTGCTTCCCACTAGCAGATATCAGAAACGATTCCTCATGATCCAAAGAGCAGGGAACTGGGGGGAAATCATGTGCAAGCAACTACAGCAAGGTTCAGCTGCTAACAAAATAACCCTGAGTTTAGCTTCAACATTTCTCAGCACCAGCTCCTCCTCAGACACATTATTTTTTTCCTAAGTGCCAGGTTGATATCACTCCATCTTTACTCTCCTTGGGTATCATCAGGGAAAGGCAACCAGCTGAACCCCAAACAACTTGGGTAATGTGTTGTTCCTGCCAGTCTGAAATATCTCACGTGCTGTGGTGCGTGGTACCACCACACAGATTCATCTGTAAATACACTGTCCAACCCAAATAAACTTTGGCTTCACTTCAGAATTGATCTCCAAATGAAGAAGCAATGCCGTTTCCCTGGGCAGCCAGACCCTCCTGTAGGAATTTAACTCTCCCTGGTCCAGCTGCTCTGCCCTGACACAAAGGTTTTGCTCAGGCACTGTTAGGCGTCTGTGCTCTCCAGTTCAACGTGAGGAGGGGCGGGATGGCTTTTCATATCCCGGGTCCTGGGATGAAAACAGCCTTGACATCTTGCATCCCCAGCTGGCTCACAGCCAGGTCGGGGGGAGCAGGCTAAACAATCCATGGCTATCAAAATGCTGCTTCTTTAAAAAGGCTCTTCGCTGGCTGCAGTCAAAGCCACGCTATGCCTAACGTCATTGAGTAACAGAAATAGCAGACGTGAGTGAAGGGAGGAGAATGAGAGTATTAAGAGCGCACAGATTTCAAACATACTTGGCTAGGTAGCATGCTCCCTACTGCTGCCTTTCCAGATGCAACAGAGCTCGGGGATCTCTTGCTGTCTGACCATAAAGGAGGATTCTATTTTTTTAATTTTTCCTTTTTTGCTTTTGTTTTTTAAGTTTCAGCTTTAATATTACTAGATTCAATTTTGTTTTTTTTTTCTTTAAGGAAACTCCATCTGCTGGATTTAAAAACAAGGTTTGAGCAGTAGGAATTCATTTATGTTTGTAGCTACTGGAATGTGCATGGTACTCCTGTGTGATGATAATGTAAAGAGAAAGGCAGGATTGGCTGAGAAAAATGCTTAGACTGTAACATGCTTGAATGGCTGCTTGGAATAACAAGCTCTCTATTGTGTATCTGTGCATGTGTGTGAGTGTGTGCGTTTATGTACAAATTCAGCAATGAATGTAAGTTTAAAATGATTCAAGATTTCCCCAATTTGCTTAATTTTCCTCCTCCAGGAGTGGGGACGTGCCTAGCTGTGGGCTGTGTCTGGAGACAGGTGAAGTGTCCAAATTGAATTAGCGCTGTAGCAATTTTATGAATGAAGCAAAGCACAGGTTCAGTGGAAGAGGTGCAGAGCAGGGAGATGCGGTGCGCTGAGCTCTCGCCGCAGGAGCTGTCACGCCACAGAACCACAGAGTGAACACAGAATGAGCACAGATCTGCTACAAGTGCCCAGAACAGAAAGTGAGGCAGCTGCAAGAGGACAGCACCTGGACCGTGGAAACATGCTCCTGAAAATGAGCTGTCACAAATCCAACCGTGCAGGATAGCTGGGTGTGTGACTACATCCAGGCTTAGCTGGAACATCCCATGCAGAGCCATTCATTTCCAAGCAAACGTGCTGGTGACTGTATGGCAGAGGAGCAGGCAGAGCTGTCTCATTCATGCATGACGCTTTGTCTGCCAGCACAGCTCATACATAAACATCGATAAAGTGGACAATGAGGGAGCAAATCGGTGCATGGACAGGTTGGCTACACATGCCAAAAACCAAGCAGGAGGGTAGTACAGAGCACAGGAGGGGCGGGAAGAGGCAGATTTGGGTTTGCAAGGTCCAAGGAAGCGGAGACGCCGGTAAAGCTGCTGGAGACCAGCACAGAGGAGCAATGTCCTGAAGGACTGCTGTCTGCTGCAGAACTTGGGACTTGGGTGGGAGATGGGTTCTGTGTATTCTGTTCTTTCTATGTTTTTTGCACATCTATCCCACTTGTTAAGTAAGGAAAGATCTCCTTTACTGGACTGTCCTCTTGTATACAGAGTTTTTGCATGACATCTCTGTAACACCCATTGCTTGCAGCAGGTGGTAATGGGAAGAAGAGAAGGTGAGAAAGTAATGAAAAAGATGAACATTATCTGTTTTCAAGTGCTACAGAGGTCACTGTTTTGACACAAGGACAGTCAGAGGAGGGCCTGGTGCTGTCAACCTGCTGAGAAGGAGTTAGTGGGAGGAAAAAGGCGAAGGAGTGAGAGCTGGTGTGGAGGCAAAGGGACACACAACTCGAAGGGAAAAGCTGCAAAATATAGCAAACTCTCAGCATAAAACAAGTCCGACCTGCTCAGTGGAATGAGACAGAGGGAAGTCTTAACTTGCTTAGCCCTGCAAGGACCTCACTGCATAAGGCTGTTTAGAGATGTTCAGGGAGAGCACTGTCTGAAATATCTCTGTCACATGAAATATCTCAGACACATGAAAACTGTGGGATCAAACTTGAAAAAAATGAAAACTGTGTTTAGAGACATATAAAACCCACAGTTCTGTAAGAATCACCGCTGGGAATTTAGGAAGGACAATTTTTTCATCCAGCCTCAAACTAACTTTAAGGATCGCAGCAAGCTATTCCAATGATCCACACAATCTCTTTTCCATAGGCACACTAAGATATGTTATTCCTCAAAGCTGTGTTCTTGTAATGATAGCATGAACTTTACTAAAGTGGCCTCAATGCAGAAGATGTTTAGTACATGTAGACAGTGAAGATATGGCTGGACTTGATGATTCAATGGGTCTCTTCCAACCTGGTTGTTCTATGATTCTATATGTACTCAGGGACAGGAACTTCTAAATGATAATTCGTGGTGCTATGGCAGATTTCTAATATGTTTGTTTCTGATGTGTTTTCTTTAGTGGAGAACGGAGTTCTTCATTGGATGAGACCCTGATAAGAAATGGTTCACCGTCTCCCAGTCGCCACATTTCTCAGAGCAGAAGGAACTGAGCTGCAGACCCCTGTGGCGTGAACAAAGCCTCTGGCATTAAAAGGCCAAGAGGATGTCCCTAACTGACGAGCTGGAGAACCACTTTTCTGCAACCCCCTACATGGTGACAGACACTGGCGAGGGCAGCCTGTTCAGAATCAGGCTCAATGCCTCTGCCAATGCCACTGGGGATGGCATGTCAGCTGCCAGTTCCATGGAGGACATGATCGCCATTTGCACCATCGGGACAATCCTCTCCCTCATGTGTGTGATAGGAGTGACAGGCAACGTCTACACCTTGCTCGTGATGTGCCATTACTTGCGATCATCTGCTTCCATGTATATCTACATAATCAACCTTGCGCTGGCCGACCTGCTCTACCTTCTCACCATCCCTTTCATCGTCGGGACCTACTTCATTCAGAAATGGTACTTTGGGGACATTGGCTGTCGCATCCTCTTCAGTCTGGACTTTCTCACTATGCACGCCAGCATCTTCACCCTCACAGTCATGAGCACAGAGCGCTACTTTGCAGTGCTGAAGCCCCTGGACACAGTGAAGAGGTCCAAGAGTTACCGAAAGGCAATTGCTGTTGTTATCTGGCTGGTGTCACTTCTACTCACTCTCCCGATGCTCATCATGATCCAGCTGGTGCAAAGGGACAACAAAAGCATCTGCCTGCCCACTTGGAGCAAGCTCTCCTACAAAGTCTATCTCACCATCCTTTTTGGTACCAGCATTGTGGGCCCAGGGGTAGTTATTGGCTACCTTTACATCCGATTAGCTAGGATTTACTGGGTGTCACAAACAGCATCCTTCAAGCAGACCAAGCGGCTGCCAAATCAAAAAGTTCTCTATTTAATCTTCACAATAGTGCTGGTGTTCTGGGCTTGCTTCTTGCCTTTCTGGATATGGCAGCTCCTCTTCCAGTATTATGAATCCTTCTCTTTATCTCCCAAGGTGATGAAGAACATTAATTACCTGACAACTTGCCTGACCTACAGCAACAGCTGTATCAACCCCTTCCTCTACACCCTGCTCACCAAAAACTACCGGGAGTACCTGAAGAACAGACAGCGGTCCCTTAGCAGCAGCAGTGGGTACTTCCAAAGGAGGAATCGGTTTCAGAGGATTTCAGGGAGATCCCTATCCACAAGCAGTCAGCACTGCACAGAGACATATGTTCTTGCTCACGCTCCTTTGGGAAACAGCAGTGCCTGAAGGTAAAATATATCTCCAAGAACAATCAATATTGACTTCACTGTTGCTTTGATTTAAAGTGTACACTGTAAAGGCAAAGCCTTAGCAGATCCATAATGTGCTCACATTTAGTTCAGAGGCTAACAGTGCCGTATGCCTGTTCTCATTTTCTTCAGTGCCACTGATTTGATGCTAGAAACATTCAGCTGAACATCTATCTAAATAGCCTTTCACTTTTTATCTTTATATTTTACAGTGTACGTCTCCTCAAGTAGCCATCAATAATAAAAGCCTATTATAGGACCATGTTTTTAATAGCATTATCTGTCTCATGAGTTTAAAATTATGTTATCCATGAATGGCTGTAGTTTGCACTTTCTTTTCTTTGGCAGTAATGCTAAATTTGTAGCTGTATAAGGACTGAAAACAATGAAATAAAGACAAAGCAGCTGATGTTTGTGATATGCAATCCAGTTTGAATTTGGGGTAGGACTGGACAATGTGGGTGAGGCATATCCAGGGGTATTTGTCCTGTCTCTGGTCGTATTCACTTTTTTTCTACACTCATGTCTATGCTCTGGGCTTGATTCTCCACTCACACAGGTGCCTGTATTGGAGTTACACCAAGGTTCACGTTAGCAAGACAGGTTTCCTCTAACAGCGTCACTGTCAGGGAACACTCAGCAACCCCTAATGCACTGACCCCAAATACATGAGCACCCATGTCAGGGAACATCACCTGTCCTGGACAAATGCATCTGCTGTCTCCCCTCCTCCAAGGAGGAAATGGAATGTTGTTAGTCTCAGGGCATCCATCAACAAACTGCAACATCCAACCTAAGGGACCAAATCTTCATCACCAAGTTCAGGAGGGAAGCACAGAGAGAGGAGGACAGGAGTAAAGAAGTGTGATCTCCAGTGGGCAAAGTTATTGTATCTGAAGTCCCCAGTATTCTCAATGCTAAAAATGTGAGATCTTTATTAGTGAGATCACTTGTTCTGTTCACAGGAGATGATTATACACCAAAAACGCTTTGCCTGTCTTGGTTTTCAGTGTTGAAAAAGCACTATTAGTATAAATAAATCCTCCATGACGTCTGGTGCTTCCTCAGTCAATCTAAAAGTACCTTCTCTGCGATGCTGCCAACATCCATACAGGAGTTCACAGCTTGCATTGGCCCCGTTACCTCATTAGCAAGGATACAACAATACGATGCCAACACAACTCTAACCAAGATACAGAAATAGAAAGAAATTAATTCACAGGAGTAAATTCAGAACTGCAGCATGATGTACCATTTGGCAGGGAACTCCTTTTGCTTATACAGAAAATACATTTAGGTTTTAACCATCCATTCCCCCACAAGGCATTTATATGGTCATTGCTCACAGACATCGCTCTGCTTTCAAGCTCCCTGGGTGATATGCTCAGAAATTTCCTCTTTCACACATGGGCTTGAAGCTTGTTATGTATTGGGAAGGTTGCACATGCCATGAAAGAGTACTCTCACACACACAGTTTTAGTGTTGAACTGTTACAGAAACCCTCACCCTGTTCTCAACCACCTCCACAGCAGAGCTGCAGGACAACACACCTTACCTGCACCCTGCTTGCAGTTTAGTACATTGACCAGCAAGTCCTACTTCAGGATTAGCTCCTTCCTGGTTTCAGAGGGCCAGAAATACCATTATATTTGGTTATTTCCAACACTGATAATACGCATTAGTTTTCAGACCCTCCTCAAGCTGGAAACACACTAGTCAAAGCACATTAGAGAGAAAAAAACACCATTCACCTCACTGTGAGGAAGAGCAAGCCCATGGATGGGCAGTGAAGAAGCTTGCTACATTCATGAAACCACTTTCTTCTTATGAAGTCAGGTGTTACTCATGACTCAGAATGTGAAATTTGGCCTCCTTTGGTTTTTCGTTTGGGTTTTATTTTGAAATCACAATTCTAATTTCTCCTTGCTCAGAAGTAGCCAGACAAGCTCAAGACAAGCTGAGCAAAAGCAGTTTCCAGCATTGTGATGGGAAGATACTGCGACTTAAAACTTCGGAAAGCACAGTCCATCTTTTCTAAAATCTGATCATCAAAATGAGAGCATGGTTTGCAAATCTCAATTCATCCAGGCTTTGTAAACAATAAGGACAGTGTAGAAGACTTAATCAAAGACACAGGAGCAGATCTGTCTCCAGAGTTAAGCCATCGAAACCTTTTATCCTCAGCATTACTGCTCTGATTAACTCCTCCAAGCCCACCACAATCAAGGTGTTACATAGAGAATTCTTGCAAAAAGCCCTTCATGGCTCTGTAGCTGCACCAAGCACCCTGAGAGCAGCACGAGCGACATGCTGTGGAAGCGCGGTCATGCCACAAGTCCTGCTGTGCCTTGGGAGATGAACTGAACCATAGAATCATAGAATCACCAGGTTGGAAGAAATCCACTGGATCATTGAGTCCAACCATTCCCATCAATCACTAAACCATGTCCCTCAGCACCTCGTCCACCCATCCCTTAAACCCCTCCAGGGAAGGGGACTCAACCCCCTCCCTGGGCAGCCTGTTCCAGTGCCCAATGACCCTTTTTGTGAAAAATTGTTTCCTAATGTCCAGTCTAAACCTCCCCTGGACTCAACATAGGACACACAGCCTCAGTCCTGGGCTCTACAGTCTTTATTCTCATTTGAAGTCAGCACTGTGCTTTTAGCAGGGACTTGCAAGTTTGTTTGTCAAATCAGCACAAAAAAAAGCAAAGACACCCGTCAGTCAGAGAATACTGAGTCATCTTTAAATGATGATGTTTCTTTCAAGCCTTTCAATTTCCACCCCAGGCTTCAAACACTTGCATCCATCACCGCTCAGAATAGGCAACAAAAGGGGAATATTATCCCAAGTCTGCAGGTAAAAGCAAAGCTCTGAACAGTTCACAGGCAGCACGTGCCCAAACTCTGCATCCTCAGCTAACTACATGGTGCCCCAGCTACATTCAGATATCCAACATTAGACAGCTGTCCTCTTTGTTAAACCAAACAGCAACTCAGCTACGAGAGGCTGCTGAATATAAATCAGGGAGCCAGAGCAGTCAGGGAGGTCTGAAGAAGGAACCGCCTCCTCCAAGACCAATTGCTCGGTTAATGATAGCTATAATATGACTATTGCATCCTATTTATTCCTCCTTGCAGAAACCTATCATCATAGATCCAAGAGCTTATTCTTGCATAAACAAACTGTGAACTCCGTGGGAGAAGGGTGTATGTGTACATGTGGTCATGCTTACATACTTCAAACAATACCCCTACAGCTGCACCCTTTTTGTAGCTCTTTCTTGCTTTGGGTTGAGACTAGAAGCTCCTCCAACATCCTGAACTCTTAAATTCCCCCATCTCTGCGGCATTCGGTGCCCCACAGACTGGATTTCACTAGATGAACTGCAGGTAGTAGAAGTCAAAACTCCATTTTTTTGCTAATTTGTGATGTCTGCAGTGCTCCTACCAGCAAGGAAAGGCCAGGTACCCACTCTGGTGGCTGAAACAGGCAGCAAACTATAGCTGTGGCCAGGCAATGTGTTCAGTTGGATAGTATCTTTTGCCAGAAAAGGATGACGTTTGTGTTTATCCAAACTATTTGCAAATCCACCCAGAAATTTAAGAATCCTCCTGGAAATTCTTTTTTTTTTTCCTTTGCCAAATACTGAATTGTCTTGTTTCAGCCTTTAGGAGGCAAAACAACACAATTTCTTACTTCAAGACGAAGTTTGATTCATCATTTTCCTTACACTTAATTTTAAAAATCCTCTGTCTGTTTTGTTCAAACCACAGGACTCTTACAGAAGAAGTCCCACAGTTCAAGTAGCAAAGCAGAGAGCAGCTGCTCACTGCACTGGGCATCTCTCCAGCCAAAATGGACAGGGTGGGCACCCACAGTGGGGAGTGGAGCGTAACCTCTGTCCAGTTCCCATTCCAGGTCACAGGTACATCACAGGCACAAAGCTTCCTCCTTGCCCACTGATTGAGTCTGATTTAAACTAATCTACAATCCGTGTCCAGTCTGAGTCCCTTCCTTGTTCCTGCAGCCTGATGATTGCAAAGGTACAAGATGATGCTGCTTTGGACCACCCGTTTCTACTCTGTGTGTGTCCCATCTCACTCCCTGGGAGATAAAGGGGAGGAAAACTGAGGAGGGGTCTTTAGCAGGGATTGCAGGGGTAGGAAGAGGAAGAATGGTTTTAAGCTGTTTTAGATTTACATTAGATATTAAGTAGAAGTGCTACACTGTGAGGGTGGTGAGGCATTGGTACACATTGCCCAGAGAAGTTCTGACTGCCCCATCCCTGGAGGTGTTCAAGACCAGGTTGGATGAGCTGTTGAGCAAGTGATCCATTGGAAAGTGTCCCTGCCCGTGGCAGGGGGACTGGAACTGGATGAGCTTTGTAAAAGAAGATCCCAGCATCCACCTCACCACAACCTCATTTCCAGGAGCTGCAGAGAGCAATGAGGTCTCCCCTCAGCCTCCTCTTCTCCAGGCTAAACAGCCCCAGGTCATAAAATCATGGACTTGTAGAAACATTTAGTTGGAAAAGACCTTTGGGATCATCGAGTCCAACCATCCCTGTCCATGACTAAACCAGATCTGATGTCCTTCCAACCCAAACCATTCTGTGATTCTATGATAACCAATCCAGCAACTCTTCAGCCTACATCTAACTAGATATAAAAAGCTTGGCAAGAGGATCCGGGTAATATATCAATATGCATAGTTTTGTTTCACTTACAGTTGCAAGATGGGCAAGGGCTGGCATTTTTCCTAATGTCCAGCCTAAACCTCCCCTGGACTCAAGACAGGAGACACAGCCTCAGTCCTGGGCTTCACAGTCTTTATTCTCATTTGAAGTCGACACTGTGCTTTTAGCAGGGACTTGCAAGTGGAGGAGCAGGGATAATAAAGAATTCTTTAGCTCTAAGTCACTTTCGTACATAGCCAGGTTTCAAGGCGTAAGGTTCCCCAATAGGCAGGTGGGCTTTCATTTCCGTGAGGTGCTTGCTAGGAAATTTGTCATTTCGGTGTTTGCTTGAGGACATTAAAAAGGAGAGGCCAAAGCAAAGAAAGCAAATCCTTACCTTGGCAGAGCTTCGTAGAAAAAAAAAAAGAAAACATTCTTCTTGCCAGTGCTGTCCCTCTTGCATTTGCCGGGACTGCCACACCAGGATGCCTGCACTGATATTATCTGCCCAGCCATGGCTCAGCATCTCTCCTCAGTGTTCAGAGGAGCTGCTACAGAAGTACAAGCTCAGATTGGCTTTTTTCCCCCCTCCTCCTTCTTTCCAAAATGCAGGACCACTTCCTGAGACCCACACACATCTCTTACTCCTTCTACAGATCAAACCAGCTGTTTCCAGTGCAAGACTGGAGAATTCTTNAATCCAGCAACTCTTCAGCCTACATCTAACTAGATATAAAAAGCTTGGCAAGAGGATCCGGGTAATATATCAATATGCATAGTTTTGTTTCACTTACAGTTGCAAGATGGGCAAGGGCTGGCATTTTTCCTAATGTCCAGCCTAAACCTCCCCTGGACTCAAGACAGGAGACACAGCCTCAGNCTTGCCAGTGCTGTCCCTCTTGCATTTGCCGGGACTGCCACACCAGGATGCCTGCACTGATATTATCTGCCCAGCCATGGCTCAGCATCTCTCCTCAGTGTTCAGAGGAGCTGCTACAGAAGTACAAGCTCAGATTGGCTTTTTTCCCCCCTCCTCCTTCTTTCCAAAATGCAGGACCACTTCCTGAGACCCACACACATCTCTTACTCCTTCTACAGATCAAACCAGCTGTTTCCAGTGCAAGACTGGAGAATTCTTTGGAAGAAAAGCATCAGACCCTCTGTTTTATTTGGTCAGCTTTGCTTTAAAATAACACCCAGGCACACAGAATGTTGTCCTATGCACAGCTGGATCTGAGCCAGCACTGCACGAGAATCCATGCCAGGTATTTATTGCATGAGCTGTCAAATCCTGGGGGAAAGCGTCAGTTATGAATTATTCTGACCACTTTTGAATCTAGAAATTCAATATCTCGGCTATAGGTCCTGCTTACACCCTAATACACCTGATTTGCAGTTAAGGACACTGATCTAGGCACATCAGAAATGTGGTGGAATCAAGATAATTGAGGAGGCAGCGTAATAGCAGAGAACAAATTATGCTGCAAGAATATAAAGGCATATTTGAAAGTGGGCTGGAAAAGGAGAAGCAGAGCAAAAACAGGCAATTTGTTGTTCATTCCCAGTTCTTCCATTGTAGTAAAACCGCAATCTATCTGCAAACATTGCAGGAAAAAAACTTTGCATTGCTTAGCGATTGCCAAGCAGCTGATAAATCCGTCGCTCAGATTAACAAAGAAATGCATATGAGAAAAAAATAATCTTAGTTTTACATAATCAACAATGGACTTTTCACTACCTTTTACTACTCTGGAAAAATACCTCAGCACTATAGTGAGTTACCAGGGCCGTGCTTAGCAGTGACGCAAAAATCAAACGTGCCCTTTATCCAGAAGGGCACTAAGAGCAAAACTGGCTCAATGAAGTCCAGATATTTCTAATTTAAAATGGATTTTCCTCAGTTTACCACCTCTCACATACCAATCTACAACATCAGACTGCCATATGCAATGACCAAAGCTACTTCACTTCACTTAGCATATACTTCAAGCAGCTTTCAGCTGAAAACATTAGAGATCTAAATGCTACAGGGCAAAGCACATAAATCCAGCACATGGATGTGACTCCTGCAAGTCTCCCCAGACAGCTTTAAGGCCAAATACAGTTGGTGCAATAAACATTTTAAGAGGAAGTTTAGTGTGTTTTTATTCTCCTTTCCCAGGACCAAACACCCTATCAGTGTAGTTTGAGATCAAGGAGTCCACCAGTCAAAAAGTCAGTTTTACATGCAAACCAGAGGCTTGATGCTAAATCCAGTCTTCCTAAGCGTTTATCACCTAGAAAGCCATCTGTCTGCAAGAAGAGTTCACGTTTTTTGTCGCAAGAGATGGGGCAGTTATCATAAATGTAGTTTCAAAGATCAAAACACTCATACATGCATAAGGTTAACTGTCATTAGATTTTATTACACATCAAGCGCATCAAGTTACTAGCTTAAAGCTATCTAGAAAGAGCAAAAAAACCCCACAATAACAGCAAAACATATGAAAAACCAAAATCAGTGAAAGAACCTGGCATAATTTTAGAGTGAAACATCTAGTGACACAGGACCAGATAGGACAACATTTGTCACAGCTGCTCTAACTGCTATACTGGCTCTTTCAGGTATCGCCCCATTTCACATCAACATCCTGTAACAGACTTAATTCATTGGCACCAACTGCAATTGCAGCTACAAAACACCCTAGGCCTGTGTTTTTCAAATGTGCCAAAAGCATCACAAGTCATGCAGCCATGGACCACGCAGGGGGTTGATATCCGATTGATACAGAGATATATTACAGTTCTGGCATGTTTGAGTTTATACAAAGCCTCCCTATCTTTTGTTTTCAACTGAAACTATGAATCTCTTATTTCATGCAAACTGTGTTTACCAAGGAAAACCTACAGGGCCAAGTGTCTAAACAATACAAACACGCTGATTTTCTCTAAAGTCAATGCAGTTGTACCAATGCATGCTATCAAAACACCCAAAAGATTCTTGGTACTTTCGCTCCATTAAACATGAATTTCAGTTGTCTACATTAATACCACTCAAGGTAACAAATGATCTCTTGAATGATAAATTAACTTATTTACTAGGATTTTCAGTATTCAAGTGTGAAGCCTATCCCAAGTCAACCTAGAAACTATGCGAAACAATACAACATAAAGTGGAATTTCTAAAGCTTTCCAAGTCCTTTGAGCATCAGAAAATGATATATTTCCTCTCTTTAAGGGCAGCCAGTGCTGAACCTTCCTTTGCTGTTCCAGCCTTCTCCTTCATGGCTGGATTGCAGTACAGCAGCTTTGGCCATCTGGCTTCACTAAAACATCGTCGTGTCCCCAGCTTCTTTTGATGGACCAAAAATAGTAAAAGCAGTTCCGTATTTAGCAGTCCCTCATTAATCAGTGCTAGCTGGTAGGTCCTCTACAATTTAGTTCAGCTAATTAAAGAAGAAAACAGCTTTTCAAACTATTGGGTCTTAATTTGCTTTCTGCTGTCTAAAAATTCTTGCTTGATTTGAAAACTGTGTTTGAAAAGATCTGGTTTGGGGCCAGCCTGCAACAGAACACAACCTGAAGCAAACACCTAACGCTGTCACACTTCTGCACTGCAGCAAGAAAACAGCTTTTATTTATGCTACCCCTGATCAGTGGACGGAGATAAAATTGAATCACTTCTAAAAGAAAACAACTGGCACCGAAGTACCATTTAACAGAACCATCCATGGGATTATGGACACTCAGCATTCATGCAGACCCCATTGTAGTTGCTCTTTATAGTTGCCCTTGCCCAAAGAGGGTGGGCTAAGAGCTAAGAGACGTGCCCATGTCCAGCTGCCAAAGGGCTCCAAGGCCCCATCCCATTCATGCACCTGCTACCTAAAATAAGTCTCTCTGTCCAGGTTCAGGGAAAAAGTTTAATTGTAATGCATGAACAACAGTACTAAGCTACCAGAGACCTAAAAAGTTCTTTCTCCCATACTATGGGAACAGTAGTCTATTAAACTGAAAAGAGAAGCCCATAGGCTTTGATACCTGGGTTTGGAGTGCTTGAGGATTATCTTGGATGTTTTAAGAATCACAAATATCTGCTTTAGACAACTTTCTTGGAGGAGAAATCCCCCTCAAAGCCTCAGTTGCGAGAAGCAAAAGCTCAGTCTAAGTCCCTCACAACAGAACAACAAAATATTGGGTTTAGGCTGGTTCCTGTACCCTGCCCATACTGGGAAATAAACATGTCATAGAACCATACAATTGTTAAGCTTGGAAAAGACCTCCAAGATCATCCATCCAAACATCAACACACCACCACTGTGCCTACTAAACCATGTCGCAAAGTGCCGCACCTACAGGTTATTTTGACGTCTCTAGGGGTGACTCCACCACTTCCCTGGGCAGCCTCTTCCGATGCTTCACCACAGAACAGAGGAGAGCAACAGGGATGTGCTGAAGACACTCGGCTGGAATTGAAGAAATTTTAATTAGAGTGGCTCCAACACAGAATTTCATGTGAACCAAGGCCAGTTGATTAATTTTTCTGTGTTTCACATTCTCATCACTATCTTGCCTTTTCTTTTGCCAACCTTTATCCCTCTTGTCATTTTAGGATATGTCCCCAGGACTCCAAGTACCTCTTGCTTCCATAGATGCTGAGTACAGCAGGGCCACAAAGGTGACCGATGACTTCAAAACCAGCTGTGATCAAACAACAAATTTCAGCTGCTAATGTTAAAAGCAAAGGTACTTACTCCAGAGAGGCTTTAATCCTGTACAAACCTGGTGCCATGGTGTCAGATGACCATACACAGATAGCACACATCATGTGTATTCCTGAGCAAGGAAGCAGCAGAAGGTGTCTCTGCAGCAGGAGAGACCTTGCTCTGTGCATGCCAGCAGCTCCATGGGAAGGCTCTGCCTCCATTGTGATAAATATCTTCTCTTTTTCTTTTTCTCAGATGAATAATATAGCTTTCTGCCCTGCTGTGAAAAAGAATGGATATCTCTGGATATCTGTTTATGTGGAAAGGCTGCACTGACATATTCAGAGCTGCTCTGACTGGTCAGGTAAATCCATCACTGACATGTAAAAATGCTGTCCTAACGGATTAGCTATCACTTTGCATATCTTGGCTAAGGAAAGCAGGCAAATGTCAGATAACCCTAATATTAGTTAAATGCCATTCTTTCTCCTTAGAGGGACAGTCTAAATGTGCAGCTTCAGAAGCACAAAGTATCCACAGCACTACCCAATGCTGCACTAACACCCGGGGCAGCTGCCCATAGCCAACTCAGGCCTCCAGGCTACACCTGAAAACTGGCTTTGAAGGGTTTAGAAATCACCTTTCATAAGTTTTCTCTACATAAACCTGCAAGCATGTGTACATGTTACTCCCTGCTGTAGATCTGCAAACTGCAGAAGTGCTTTCCTGGGGGAGGAGCTGGGAAATCAGACCAGGGCAAACGTCCCCATGCAGCTGAGAAACTACGAGATGAGATGGTGTGCATGGCAGAAAGGACTTGCAGCTTTGGAAGACAGTCTGCCACACAGCGATGGAGAAGGGTTGTGGCTATCTGTCTCCTGGGTGTTGGCTAACTCCTCCAGAAAAGCACATATTTCAAACTGCTTAGCTCTGAACAAGGAGGAACAACGTGTAAGGGAGGGTGACAGGAAGGTGAGCTCCTGTCTCAGGTCTGGACCTTGAATGAGGTACCACCACATTCCCATTGATAAAGAAAAGCTCATGATATATTCTTTACTTACTGAAGTCCTTTGAGATCAACACATTCAATAACAGCACACTGTACACCTTTTAGACGTTCTCTTTAGCATAAGCTAACACACAGTTCCATGGTTTCCTTATTTCTAAGTGAAATCATTTCCAAGAAGAGTCAGGATCTGCCAGGTCAGTTGGGAAAGGGAGCAAGTAACATCGGGTTAACAAGCAGAGAGACCTGAGATCTCTACCCTAAGCCACACTGAGCCAAAGCCATCTACCTGGCATAGTGCAGGACAGCTTCAGCCCCGAGAGATTTAGCATCTCCTTACTGCAGAAGCTGGGTGAGCTTAAGGAAAATCCTGCCCTCCTGGGATGTAAGCTGAACACTGCTCAGCATGCTGCTGTGCACACAGAAGCAGGACAACGCTGAGTTATCCTTGGCATATCTCCCCTTAGCTGATGCGATGTTCATCAGGGCACACTTTTAAATGAAAGAAAAATATACCCAAGCTGAGTTAAATGGCAGATGTTTCTTTAGAGTGAAGTTTGGCAGGGAACGCAGAACAGGATTGTTTTGGCACTATCCAAGGCAGTGCTCCTGCAGAGGTTTCTCTGTCTCCTTTTTACTTATTCATGCGCCTCTTGTGAATCTGCAGTTTTCATTTGGGGCTGTGCAGAGCTTGCATGGCAGAAGGTGGAAGAGACACATGGTGCCTCCTGATGGGGAATCAAAAATTGTCTGTGGACAGCAGAATAACCACTTAGGAGAGGGGATGCCTATCAATGGGCACATGCACGTGGTCATGTCAGGATGAAAATGTTTAGAAGAGCAACTACGTAGTCCTTCTGTGAATGGCAGAGGAGAGCAGCATTCAGTGCATGCACATGGCTGTGCACATGAACTAAAGCACCACATTCCTCTTAACCTGCTCTGAGGCAGCTTTGTTAACATTCCTGATGGATCAGCAGCAAAGATAACAGAGACATTTTTCAGACCTGAAAAATGCAAGTGTACGCTTTGGGTAAAGGGTCACAGGGAGACAATCAAGAGACACCCGCACTGACTTTCCACACAAAGAATTTTCCGAAGGTTTGCATCACATCTGCTTAGCATCACCTCGATAGCCTCTAAGCATCTCTTGCTGCAAGGTGCCAAACCAGCTTAGCAAAGCCAGGGGAAATACAAGCGCCTTGGAATAACAACACCTAAAACCCCCACAGGGAGGAACAATTTGTCCTTCATCATTCCTGTAACAGAAAGCTGTGTTGGGCTACAGTGAATGTCTGTTCTCCGCATCCATTACGCTGGAAAAAGCTCAACTGCAGCAATATGTCAGAAGCACTGTTACAACTGGCAAACCCAGCTCTGTGCAGGGTAGAGAGCAAACAGGGAACAGGGCCTGCTCTGCAAGCATCACTTGGAAACAGTTTGCTACACCTATTAATTACAGGAATGTACAAATAGAAGTAAAGACTGCCAAGGTCCAATACAGCCCAGAAGCTCAGCCTATTAACAGCCAGAGGCATGGGAACGAGATGCTATCTCAGCCTCAAGAAGGTGACCTGAGTGTCCATGCCCTCCTACCAGCTACTTTGTCAGTGGACCACATGCCTCTTCTCCATTCTGAGAAGGTCTTAACTGTCAGCCGGGGCTCAGCCTAACAGTGATTGTCTGCACACAGTTCCAGGATAGATCTGCATCACCCAGGAGTCATCATCAACATGTCTGATCTTTCAATTTGATTCACGTTTTTATAGATAGAACAGGAGCTACAGAAAATGTGGCTGGTTCTGAAGACCCGTATCGCAGAAACAGCGCGCACCCTCTATAACTAGTGGTGCCTGAACACTATTAGTCAGTACCTGACAGTAACAGAAAATCAATATAATTGGCATCGTACAGTATGTGGTTATCCTACAGGAAATTGTACCTTGCTGGACCAAGCCACAATAAAAGCACTTGATATAACTCTGCAGCTCAATGCACCGGGGCCCTACCGTAAATTACTATTATTTGAAGCTCAATAAATATGGGACCAGTTCAAAGGCCACTGCAGACAGCAAAGAGGATCCTGCTGACTTTAGTAGGCTTTGGTTCAGCCCCCGTAGGACTGTGCATTCCTGCTGTCTCGAGTCCTTGCCCACGTTTTGCAGCACACAGGTACATCTCACAGAGCCCCAGCTCACTTGGGTGTGCAATGAATGCTGCCTATTTTGGCCAAGATTTACACAGGGAACAAGGAGACAACACACAGAGGGAGCATGTTTTATGGGCTTTTTTCCGCTCCCAATTATGAGCGTTTGCTGTGACGATCCCTACGGCATTCAATTCATCAGAAATCAGAGAAACTACAATAGAGAGACAGCAGGTGTGCATGGGTGGGAAAGCTTTAAAATAAGCACTTTTAAATTAATTATTAGATAACGATGTTGTATCTGAAGCTACTTGGATAATGGCACATTAACAGCTAGCAGGACTGACAGTGCCTATTCTGTTCACACAGGCACAATAGAAAGATGTGCTTTATCTCATAGCGATGCTGGGGGCAAAATGAATTTCTCTGAAGATTTTTATTCACCCTCAAAGCACTTTGAAAACAGAGAGCTGTTTGTCCAATTATTCACCCAGCTCCTTCCTTGTCCTCTCTCTTCCTCAGCACTGCAGTTAGAGCAAAAATGCTGTGTATATCCTCAAAAGCATGCTCCTTTTTTTTTCAGTTTTACACCCCTTCACTTTTCTAATCCCTGGCCCCCTGCTCTTCTCATTAAACCAAAGTGTTCAATAGCACAAGGCTAGCAGAAAGGTTTACTACATGCATGAGATGTAGAAGTAACCAGCTTTTTAAATTTCTCTCTCCATCCAAGACAGAGCATGGACTGAAATCCCTATGGAGCATGAGGAGGAGGGTTTGGCCCAGCGTGAGACCTGGAGAAACCCATACTCACATGTCACCCACTCTGCAGAGGGCCCTTGGTTTCATCTCCCACAAGAAGTGAAATTGGTTTCAGGCTTTTGTTTTCCTTCTCTTTTCTTTCCCTTCTAAATGATCTTAAGCCTCCAATGGGACTCTGCATTTTGTTTTATTCCAATCAGCAGCAACACTAATGGTTTTGGGGCTGAAAAAGCAAAGTGAAAAAGCATAAAGTGGTGGGACCAGCAACACACAAACATCCTAGTGCCAGCACTGATGTCATGCTGAAGAGATATTTGACAGAATTTAGTGGTTTGATATCATTACTCACAGAAGCAGCAGCTATCCAAGAACTCCAGTGTGATTCATACTCAGGAATTCTGGTCTCCACATCCCCAAAAATGCAACAAATTCTGATCTGTGTCTCATGGTGCAGGGACAGAATAGATTGAAGTCTCCCTAGACTTCTGGTATCCAACAGTTTTACAGGAATTTAAAAATCATCTTTACTGGCTCAGACATGAAAATCCCCCTGCCTGGGAGGTGACACGCGGGACCCTTGAAAGGGTTGAGGGTACTGAGAAAAAATATCCTACAGGACAAGTAAAAGCACTCCTACTCCACCGCTTTACCAGCATATTTTCCATTTTATTCTCAGCAGGTAAAACTCAATCTGTGCTGACAGCAGGCAAAAGACAGCTGAATCATGTCCCAGTTCTGTATCATCCAGTACAAGAGGATCAAATAACTTACAGCTAATTATTTGCCTGACAGGTTTTGCATTCAGAAATTCTCTCTTTCCAGATGCTGCGAGAAATATTAATTAAAAAATATTGTTCGTCATTTTTTCTTCTATCAGTTATCTAATAAGGCTTGTTACTCGGCCATTATTGTTCTCTGTAGAGGGAGCTTTCTAGCAACTGTCACAGTGGCAGTCGGAAAGCACAGACTAGTTGCACAGCAGACCAAGAATCACCAGCTTCTTGGCCTGATTCCACATCCATTTTGAAGTCAGTGGGACTCTTCAATCAGATCCTAGGAGATCTGGCAAATTTACAGAGGAACACTTGATTGGAAGTGACAAAGCAGGAGCTGCTCAAAGGACAAAGTTCCTGGTGGCTTCCACTTTTCTCTCAGTACCATCTCTTCAGGTGGACTGAGACATCTCTCCAGACACCTACACCTTTGTTTGCTCACTCATTGCTCCCTGATACAGTATCCTAGTATTTTTTTTTTCCTGCATAATACACATTGCCATTTAGTATTTCTTCCAAAAAATTCAAACTGTAGAACAGAAAAAGCAGTGCAGTCCATACCACTTTGGTGCACTTTTAATAAATCCAGTCGCTTTGTGTCTGAAAAATGGAAAGCAGAGCCTGTCCTGACTTTAATAATATACAAATAACTTAGAAGCTGATTATTCAAGATCAGAAAGGAGCCTCCTCCCTCTGGGCTGGGGAGACCCAGGTCCTCTCATCCTTTCTGCTCACCCAGCAAGTGATGGAATGGGTCTTCTCCAGAGCCCAGCACTGCTTGGTTGCATGCAGCAGTGGGGGACACTATAGGAAAATAATTAAAGCTGTGTCACAAGAGCAAATGAAAGCTGCAGCACTCCTCTTCACAAGGGTCTTTTTTTCCTGCAGTCTTAAAGCCCTGAGGAAACCTGAGTAAAGCCTGCAGGCTGGCCCAGAGCTATCTAGAGTTTGAAACATGATGCTCCTGCCAGTACAAAGTGAACAGAAGAGAAGGAAGGTTGTGCTGCCTGCACTTTCCTCTCCCTGCCCTTCCTCCACCTCTACTTCAGCTCACATTCTCCTGTCAGGGCCCTCGCAGCAGCCAGTGCAGCATGCAAGTGCCAGCACACAGCAAAGAGCTCCAGCATCCAACACATAACTTTTCAAAACGTGCCAACAAATGTCTGACCACTGGTTTGGGCACAAGCATTTAGACAGTGCAGAGACTTCAGAATAGGTCTAGGTACAGCAGCGAATCCCATTCTATGCCTTCCCAGCTCAGCTTCTCCATCATTAAAATGATGTAGCAAATTAAACCTGGAACAAAGGGCTCTGTACCAAGCATGCGTTCTGCATGTGACCTGGCACAGGATATTCAGCAAGCACACAGCTTCTACCAGGTTTCTAACAGTGCGTGTCACTGGTCTCCTGGTCTAGTGCCACAGATGGGGAAAAGGTAAGTTGCTTAAGTCATAATATGAAAAAGGAAATGGGGAAAACCCTGTGACCAAGACCAAAACCATGAATGACTGTACCCCAGAGGAACTTACAGCAAGAGAACAGAGGTCCCTATTCTATGGCTACCCAAGCCCAAACCTAGACATCTGGTTATCCTAAAGTAATTCCCTCTGCCTCGCTTTGTGTATGGGAAGGACTTGGAAAGCAAGCCCTGCTTAGCATTAACAACAGCAGATAAGGGAAGAGCTAAGGCACAAACAAACAGCCTGAAGCATTAGGTGAGCAGAAGGAAAATGCTTTTGTACGCTGTGGTTGTGACAGCACTTCTGATACCACAGCTATCATAGCCATCTCACACCATCTTTAAACACAAGGTGCAGGCACAGACACACACGCACACCTCCAAGCTACAATACATAAATGCCAGTGGCATCTACATTCTTTAATCCAGTGTTTATTAAAGATCAGCTTTTCCTTTGCTGCTCCCAGTTGAAACAGACCGAATGGTTGCACAGGAATGAGTAACTGCTGAGATGATCAAAACTTAAAGAGAAACCACCAACTGCGTTTCTCACCACTGACTTAGCTGGCCAGCTGTAGGATTAACTTCCCTTAAAAAGAAGAAAGAAACTGTACCTCCTGCTGAAGCACTAAGGACACCAGGCACACTTTTCCCTCTCATGATCTTCTCTAAATCAATTCATCTGCACTGTGAAACAGAAGTCAACAAACTCATTAAACTACTAGTGTAACGTATTTGCCCCACAACACCTTTTGTCCCTCAGTTAATGAGTATGGGGAAGAAAAAAGCATAGGTATGGTGAAGAAAAAAGGACAGATATGGGAATTGTTGTCTAGGGAGGCAACAGTCACCTTCATGCTCCAGGCAACTGATGTATTAACAGTGTATTAGAAGTGACAAGTTCCATGAATTCATGCAATGGAGACAATCCTCATTTGCCATAATGAGACAGACTGGGAAAGCATCCACCGCGATGTTATTAACTGGATCCTGAACCCAATTGTCCCTCTTGTGACATGGCTCTTTTGCATCAAGAAGAGAGATGTGGGCAAAGTAGCATAAAATAACTACAATCAGTTGCCCAGGGAAGTTTTGAATGCCCCCTCCCTGGAAGAGTTCAAGCCAGGCTGGATGTGGCCGTGAGCAGCCTTGGCCAGTGGGAGGTGTCCCTACCCATGGCAGAGGGGTTGAAACTAGATGATCTTTAAGGCCACCTCCAATTCAAACCATTTTATGATTCTAAGTACAAGATGCCCATAGCTACGTCTCAGAGTGAAGCAGACACAGTGAGTTCTTCCATGTATCCCCTTCCCTTTCCTTTCATGATTTATAAAGGATTCAGTTATAATTTCCTCAACTGGATTAATTTCAAGCAAGCATTTCTTCAAAGCACACTCCAATCCTTGTCACTCAGTTTGGACTGGACACCAGTGTCAGATGGGATCGCTACTGGTCCCCATCTGGATGAAACACACTCACAGACCTGAATTTCTGATGAAAATTGATAGATGTCCTTCCCGCAAATGATCACCTGTAGTAGCTTTCCCCAAAGGTATTCTTGCCAGCAAACACATTAGCTCAACTATTTGGGGAATTCAACCACACAGAGGGTCACAAAAACCAGCAGAGGCAAACGCAACATTTAATTTGACAAATATTTACAAAAAAAAAATGGCACCAGCCTCTGCAGCAGACATCCTGTGGTAATTATACTCCTTGCATCCGTGCCTAATTTAGAAAGCATGAATGGAAGGAAATGGTCAATATTCTTTTGGAGAAGCAAAATTTACCTTTGGTAAAATCTAGCTCATGCAACCAGCCACAAAAAGCCCCACCAAGCTACCAGGCATAACTTAAGGAAAAACTTTGCCAGCTGTAAGTTACAGTAGTCCATGTTTAATAAGAGTTTACTTTTCGGTAATTCCATAGCAGCAGTCTGGAAGGAAAGCATGGCAGGTTTTGAAAGACAACGGTCTGAAGGAGCTTAGATTTTTACTTGTCATCAATGACAATGACAGATCTTTCAAAGAGTACTCTGAGAAAATGGGTTTATGTAATTATAGAGTTTTATGTCTCTTACAGTTCCAGGAGGTTCACTGCTACCCCAGAGTTCTTGGTGCCAAGGAATCATCAGAATAAAAAAGTAACATTGTCTTTGGATGGAGAACGCATGATCATACCCATGAGGTAAATAAAGTGACTGGCTTCATGCTTGATTCGGTGAGAATAAAGCAACCCCTCCCTTGGAGGAGGCAGAGACTGCAGGCAAGACAAAACTGTCAGAGCTGGGAACCAGTAACCACATTTTGTTTTGTTTCCATAGGGCAGATAGAAGCAACTCATTATTCAAGGCACTGAGTTTGCCAAGACTTCTCATTAGCGGTGCACATTTATGTGGTTAGTCTGGAACGATTTCCATGGTTTGAATGCATTAAAGGCAGCGCGTTGAGGTCTCATTCAGGCATCGAGTGTCTAGAGCAAACGTCTACAGCTATAAACCACAAGAATCCTAGCCACAGCCCTGAATTCCCCCAGTGCTGTACAACATTAAATTCTCCATTTAAAGAGCACCCCAACTGAGATTTCAATGAATCAAATACATGGAAAACAAATGTCAAAGTCCATCTATGTTATTTAATGTAAACACAGGGCAGAAATAATGAACCCAGAGAGATGTAAATCAAGGACTTCAAAAAAACAGAACTGTCATTGCCCTATCAAGTTTACCACAGGATGTAGTGCCACCAACTCCCACAGTTTTCTTCCAAGTCTCAGATGTAGACTGCTTCTTTTGTCTCAAACACACTGGTTCTTGAAATTCTTGGACAGAAATTCTTGTATTTCTTTGAAAAGGTATATACCATTAAGTTTCTAGTCCCCCCAGTTGCACAGATTAGCTCATAAATATGAGAAAGATGACAGAGAGAAAGCCAGGTCTATTTTCTCATATCATCTTGTGATACCTAAGGCAGTCCTAGGCCAGAATATTGGTTCAGCTCAAGGCCAGTGCTCCTGCTCCCACAGACTCACCGCCTACCCTCAACCCTTGCCTCAGCACACGCATCTTGAGAAAGCCTTGTACCAAAGACAAAGGCAGGATAAAAGAAACCAAACTAAAAAGGATATTTGGGTCTTCCTGACACAGCATTTTCTTGGTAAGATGGCAAATTCCTGGGGAAAACACCACCAGAATGGACCTAAGTCAAAACCCTGAAACTGGAGGCTCACAGACTGCAAGGAAGTTGAAATGTTGGCTTTCTACCATTCTTATACGTTGATTCTAACATGTAGCTACATGTACCTTGAATTAATAACATTTTTTATTTAATGTCTGCGCTCTAGGTCAGGGCAGCAGCACCTTCCCTGAGGTAGGAGACAGAAAAGGCTTCACATAAGCACGATGCTGAGGTTTTCTCTCACTGGAAACGTTTCTTCTGTTATTCTGAACAGTTTGTCCACACTTCATGGCATAAACTGCTTTAGAAATTAAAGCCCTGGAATATAAAACCAGAGCAGGCTGGCTGCTAGCCCTGGCTGCTCCCTGCAGCCTCTTTGCCAAAGGGTATCTGGTGTCAGCAATAGAAAGAGGGGCAGAAGCATTAAAAAAGCAAATAAGTCACTCCACACAGCCATCCATGCTACTGATGAAGACCATCTGCTTTGTGCCACAAAGAGGAGCAGACAAAGCCCCCATTTTGGACAAAACAAGTCCTTGTAATTCTTCTCTAATATACACTCCCCTGGCATTTCCACTCCACAGCTGGATTTTCCCCCAACGCCATAGAACTCAGTCTCTTGAAATGGCTTCTCAATGGATTATCATCGAGTTGGAAATCACGCAAGACTATTATGGGTGAGAAACGCTCAGAGCTGCTGCCACAGAGCAGATTTGGGGAAGGCTCAATCTAGGAGCCGAGGGCTGGACAACGTGCAGACCATTATCATACCTGCCCCAGCCTTGGCAGCAGGAACAAGCAGGATACAGGTCAATCCACCCAGACACAGCCAGTGCATGAGAATGCAGCCAAACAAAGCAGTCTAGGCCAACGCTTGGACTCCAGATGTTCCCAGATAAGATAAACAGCTTTGCACTGCAGCGATCAGAATTATCCTCCCCACTTCTCCTAGCTTAGAATCATGGACTCATATAACAATTTAGCTTGGAAAGGACATAAAAATGATTTGGGTTGGAAGGGACCTTAAAGATCATCCAGTTCCACCTCTCCATAGGCAGGGACGCCTCCCAGTGGATCAGGTTGCTCCAAGCTCCATCCAACCTGGCCTTGAACACCTCCAGGGATGAGGCAGCCACCACTGCTCTGGGCAACCTGTTCCAGTGCCTCATCACCCTCACAGGAAAACATTTCTTCCTAAGATCTCATTTCAGTTTGCACTATTACAGCTTAAAACCACTTCTCTCATCCTATTCCTGCACTTGCTAATAAAGACCCACTCTTCAGCTTTCCTGCAGCCCCTTTCAGTACTGGAAGCTGCTCTAAGGTCTCCTCAGAACCTTCTCTTCTCCAGGCTGAACAACCCCAACTACTCAGCCTGTCTTTCCATGGCAGGTGCTCCAGCCCTCAGATCATCTTTGTGGCCTCCTCTGGACTCACTCCAATAAATCCATGTCTTTCCTGTGCTGAGGACTGCAGAACTGAATACATGACTCCAGGTGAGATCTCGCAAGAGCAAAGTAGAGGATTAGAACCTCCTCCCTTAACCTGCTGGTTACACTTCTTTGACGCAGCCCAGGATACAATTGGCCTTCTGGGCTGTGAGTGCTTATTGCTGGCTCATGTTAACCAATTTATCAAGGGTTAAGAGGGCTAAAGTGCATTCACATTAATGTGTTCAAATGCAGTTATCTAGCACAGAGCAAGGCCACAAATGAAAAATAGCATAGCCCAATTAAATGATGATAAAGGGTTCCATTCCTCAGCCCCTGTGATGGCTCCTGTTTTATCAACGTGCCAGACAGAAAAGAAGCTCAGGACCCAAATGATCTGTAATAATTATCTTGACAGTAGTACTTGCAGGATGTATCTTCTATATTATTGCTCATGGTTTTATCATTAAATTCTTTATCATTATGTTTAAGGTCAACAGAGGATTTACAGGACAAATGCCAACTACATTAAAAAGGTTTCATCACATAAAATTACATCTTAAGCATTAAAGAGGACAAATGAGATATTGGGTGAAGGCAGATGCCAGACTGACGAAGCTAATACTGGAACTCTTTATCTTCCCAGAAAAAATGACTGGGTAGCTGCTGACTTGATGTGTAGCAATTAAAGAGTAATTTACACAGTACCACTTAGTGACAAGTATAATTATGTTCTACTCAGGGTACATATCAGATAATAATTGCCTCCAGCTGAGCTGGAGTTTGTAACCCACTAAAAGGGACTTTAAAGACATGACCAAACATGGATTTCAGCTAGAAAATTTATGACTGACCAGAAGATCACAGGAGTTGCTCACAGCTTTTTGAAGAAAATTGTAATAACAGCTTGATCTCCTCTAGATAAATAATTGCATTAATCTATACAGGCATCTGTAATAAAGATAAGAAAGTACAGAAGAAATCGTAATATTTCTAGGACAGATTGTACAAGAAGTTGTTGAATTCGCCAGACTCTGGTACCTAAAATCTTTTAAAATAAATTAATAATTGGGCCAGCAGTGTCAGATAGGGTCAGTAGCCAAAGTCAGGTAGACAAATGATGCTACCAGCCTCGTGGGTGCCCTCCAGAAAGCTGAGGAATGTGTGAAAGAACTGCACACACAGAAACCTCCTCATTTAGAGACTGTGGTGTCTTATCTGGACTATGGTCACTCTGAAAGACAACAGCTACCACTCTCAGGATGCTGTTGGAATTAACTCTAACAGGCTCCCATTAAAATAACAGCCACAGAGCATTGAAATAATCTCCTCAGCCACACCTGTAACACTTCCATGAAAGACAGCCCCATCTCAAGCTGTGGAAAGACTCAAGCTCTGCTGCAGAACAGAAGTTTTCAGCTACATACTGCAAGAGAGACCTTCAAAGTGGCTGTAGCTCTGAAGGCGTCCCCAACCCACTTCATGAAGAAGGAAAAATTACAACACCTAATGGGATCTTGAGCACGTACTGCTGGGAATTGCAATGTGAAATGGCACAGGGTGAGGTTATGGGCAGAGGAGATGGGACTGTAGTATCTTCATTCAAAGTCAAGGGAGAAAGTTGCTATTTAGTTTGGTTTCAGAAAGTTTGGGTACAGTGCAGCTAGTGCCCTAATGACACAACTTAAAGCCAAGTAGGACTTAGGCCACACACAGAGATTTAGGAGTCACAGAGAATGCCAAGAATTTCTCCCAAGGTAATCAAGCCAAGTCTACCCTTTCTCCAAAAATACACCACTGATACAGAGACCTCGTTTACCATCAACACAAAACACGCAGTGCCATGAATATTCATGGTGAACCCAAAGCAAGTATGAAGTGCTGTGCAGAGCCAGCTGGGTATCAGCAGGCTGCAATGCAATGTTGAGACACCTGAGCTTGCAGAGGCACCAGAGTCAGTCCAGCTGTGCAACCCAGGGTGAGCACAAGCTTTTCATGGAGCAGTACACAGATCTCCAAACTCATGGCTCGGGCTCCACCTCTCCACACCATCCAGCCTACTTGTCTGTAAACATGCTGATATTAAATTCTTATTATTTGGGGTGCTCTTGCACAGTTGGACCTAAATTGTACTGAGCAGCAAGAAACACAAAAATAAAGCAGGGCTACAGCACAAGGCATGGAAGCTGAGCTCAGTAACATTTGACATTGCAAACTAAGCAGCCTTATGGCTTCATCTAGATTCTGTCAGCCTCTTCAGGGGAATATCAGTATCACTACCATGACGTGACTCAAACGCATGAGCTTAGAAATGCATCAGAGTGTAGGATGCTAGCTCAATGGAACAATGAAAGCCACTTTAAATGAAAGCTCAAGGAATCTTCTCACACTTACTTACCTACCTCCTTCTCTAACATGAGGATGAGAGATGGGATGAGTCACATTTTATTTCTTCCATTAGTTCTGGTTTCTAACCGGAAAAGAATTATCTAACAAATTAATTAAGTTAATAGTTCAAGATAGTTCAAGAGTTTATAGCCCCTACTCATCATTCACTGTGCCCCTGTGTCTTGGACCGCTGCATGGAGGAGAATCAGCACAGCAGGACATGGGGCTGTAACTCCTCATCACTGCCCATGCATGCCGGGCCCCTGGCCAGAACAGCCGGGGACTCTCCTGTCTCTCCCACCACTGAGTGATAGCTCCAGACGGACAGATTTCACTCAGCAGGCAGGATCTCACTAAGCTTGAGCAGCCAGATGCCCCAGAGACCTTCTGCTCAAGCCCTTTGCATGAATGGTCCCCCAGGGCAGCTAGATGTCACAGCAGCCTCCTGAATTTGTGTAACTCAATAAGGGTACAAGTAGGTACTATAGCAAGATGAGATGTTTCATCTGGCACTTAACTTTAGCAAAGGTCTGCCGAGGCTAGCCTAGGGCAAGGAATTCATCTGTGATGGTGATGATGATGATGATTTCAGGAGGAGTCCAGTGACTGCTATCATTAGATCAAGACTGGCTTCTCCAGGGTAGATATAGTGTCCTGTAGCACTCTGCAATGTCCCCATTGTAAAAATAACCTCATGTGGGATCATACTTCCAAGAAGAAGTCCTGGTAACATATACAGCTTACACAGTTCTGTCCCTAAGCTCAGTGCAGAAGAACATCCTATTCCTGCTTTTCACCATTCTGTCTCTGCTCTCCCAGTCCAGCAAATGCTCTCCCTCAGTCATCTGCTCAAAGCAGTCTTGCCAGGTCACCTCCAGCTAGTCTTCCCTTTCACACCTCCCCTGACACAGCCAGAAGAGCCGTCCCTCAGCCCTTGTGTCCCCAGCCAAAGCAAACTTTGCATCACACATCATCTCAGCTTTTATGCCACTCTTGCCTCACTTGGGAGACAGTAGCACACAAGGTCCTAGCATAAGCCCTGGGATAAATCTGTTTGCTTTTGCAGACATATCCAGACAAAGTCCCTCATTACCTGCATTAATAATGTACTGAAAAGTGTCCCAGGCACTACCTACAGAGTGCTGATAATGAATACATTCCATTTTGCAAGATTCACAGGCATTTATAATTATCCTCTTCTTTTTCCCTGCTGCATGATGCAAAATTCACTGCTATTCTATTCTAGTAAGAGTTCAGGAATAAATATTAAACCACCTTAGCCAAAGCAAGACAGAAGCAATTTAAAAGACTACATCAGCAGGACAGGTGAACTCCTTTCTCCTTTACTTGAAACATCACCTCATTGCTCTCTACAACTACTTAAAAGGAGGTTGGGGAAAGGAGGGAGCTGGGCTCTTCTCCCAGGTGACAGGGGACAGAACGAGAGGGAATGGCCTCAAGCTCCACCAGGGGAGGTTTAGGCTGAACATTAGGAAGAAATATTTCACAGAAAGGGTCACTGGTCACTGGAACAGGCTGCCCAGGGAGGGGGTTGAGTCACCTTCCCTAGAGGGGTTTAAGGGACGGGTGGATGAGACACTGAGAGACATGGTTTAGTGATTGATGGGAATGGTTGGACTCAGTGATCCGGTGGGTCTCTTCCAACCTAGTGATTCTATGATTCTATGATTAAAAGAAAAAAATATGCCCTGATTCTCAGGCACTACTTCTAGGGCAAGCAGCTTGAAAAACCCCCTCCAGCTCACAGTGCAGCTCAGCCAGGCCTCAAATAGGAGAGGACAAACCTAAATAGCTAAAAAATCAATTACCTAGGATAGATTCTACTTGCGATTGTTTGTTTCCAGATTTACAGTGAAAGCCTCAAGGTCTTCAAGCCTTAATACTAACTAAAATCTTATTCTCCCAAAGTGCCTCATCTTGCATTTTGGAACACTTAGCGTTCAAGACATTTGGAACACCTGGAGATGTTCACAGTTTTGGAATACCTGGAGATGTCAAAGATCAGGTTGGATGAGGAACGGGATCCAGCAGAAAGTGACCCTACCCACGTTAGCACGGCTGGAATTGGATAATCTTTAAGGTCCCTTCCAACTCAAACCATTCTATGATTCTGTGATTCTCTTGACTAAAGGCAGAAGAGCTGAATTTGCTGAATACACTCTCAAGAGAATGGATCAAGGCAAAGCACAGAGGCTGCTGCAGGAGGGCAGCACTCGGGTTACAGCAGAGTCTGCTGCTGGGGCCAGAAAAACTCCTAGTGCGAGCCTGCAGAAGTTTTGTCTGTCTACAAAGCTTATGCCACCCACTGTGGGCTTTGAGGAGGAGTATCTCTGACCTTCAGGACACACACAGATCATTTCTCATGTGGCGCTGAAGTTATTCCCATATCCACTGCATCCTCCTGAGCAGTCACAGGAGGTGAGAGGATATGTGAGAGCAGAGATCTGCAGTAGGCAAGAAAACACACAGTCCCTTCAGATAAAGTACAAAATAAGAACACATACCAGCAGTGGTTAGAGGCAATATCAATATTGGCTGAAAGCCCCGTAGAGGAACCCCCAGAGGAAACCAATTCAGTCAGTTAGTAGAGGCACCAACATATGAGATCAAAAAATAACCAGCATCACACTACCAGTCACAAGGGATTTTATCTCAGCTTTTTTTGCAATTATATATATATATTCCTTTATATATATGTATATATTCCTTAATATATATTCCTTTTATATATATAAAAATATATATATCAATATATATATATATAAAATGAAAGAAAATTTGCAGTAGTTCTGCTGCTTTTAATTTATGCAGAATAACACATATATTTTCAAAGAAAACTGCATGCAACAGCCAGGCCAACAGCCCCCAAACAAGAGAAATGTTTAATATTACCCCAGAAAGCAACAGGGACTGTGCTGTGCTCGTGGTTTGCTGTGCTTATTACTGGTGATTTCTGACACTTTCACAGAGTTAAGAATCTGTCTGGAGTACGAAGGTGCAGAAGGTCCTTAAGTCACGTATGTTGTCTTCTTTTACGTATCATGGAAGATAGTTTTATTTAGAAGCTATTTAGGAGTTAAATGAAATATGGCTTTGATTTTGAAGTCATTATTCACACTGTGTAATTAAAGGTACGCTGCAGGAAATACAGAGAATAATCAGAGGGTGATGTTCCCCTGGTTGCCACAGAACAGAGTTTCTTGTCCTGCACCACAAGTTTCCTTGGTCAACTTTGACCTGATGCTCATTCCACAGAGCCTTCCTCCTGCTCCGAAACCAGCCTGCACTGTGCCATATTCCTACCAGGGGATGAAAAGAAACCCAGACACAAACAAACACGAGTACAAACACAAAGTATAATAAATCCACCGTGAATATTTTTTCAAATGTGCGCCCCGTTACACTCCTGACACTGAGGACATCTCCACAACCGGAGCACATGAGGATAACTTCTTTGCAGAGGGCTCTGCACATCCTTTCACAGCCATCCTTTGCTGTCGAATTTTCCACCCGCCAGAGCAATCCACAGCTGTCGGCGGCATCGGCACAGAAAAGTGAAGCAACTTTTCCAAATTCACTCAACTGCACAGTGGCAAAGCTGAAGCACAATCCAAAACCCCCAGTCCTGGTCCAACACTCCAGGTACTGAGCCACGTGTTCAACCTGGTGCCAGAGGGCCAACAGGGACAGCTCACACAGGACGCACCCTGACTGGGAAGAGTAGCAGCACCAAGCAGTAAAATGGTTTAATATTTCATTATCACATCATTCCCTGCAGTTTCTAACATTAAATTAATCCCCGTCTGTCCAGATCAACCGAGTTTATCCTCTAGATAAATTAGGTCAGCAATAGCCTGAATTTAAAAAAAAAAAAAAATCTGATTGAGTGTTGAAAGTTTCTGCCATGGTTGATTATTCCATGAATTATTCATCCCAGCAGAAGCTCTGCATTGCTCAACAAACATTCCTATAGTCGGGAAAGCACTTCGCCAGCAGAGCAGGGCAAAACAGGACAAATTCCCCCAAAATAAGGCGACGGGACCACACCCTGGCTTGTGGCACAGCATCCCTGACAGGACTGCATCCCTGCTGAACCGCCTGCCTTTGCCCTGTTCAGCAAGCACAAAAGCATTTGCCTTTGAAAATTTGTCCTGCCAGTTTAAAAACAGCTGAGAAATTCCACAGTGGGATTTATTTTTTTTCCATGCTACCGACAGCAGATTGCAGCAAGTCATTGATAAAGTGACTCAAAGCTGCTGTGAAGCTACAGAAGAAAAATGAAGTAAAATCTCAGCTCTTCTGAAACCTTAAAACGATGCTGCAAAGATCCACTTTGTCTCATTCACTGTCTATGGTTACGTGCACTTTAGCTGGTCCTACAAGATTTTAAATGCCTCCTATTTTTTCATCTTACAGAGATGAATTAAAAAATAATTTAGATGGCTAGGCAACTCTCTGCTCCCCAATGAACTCTCTGTTAGAGAGAACCCTGAAAACATGCCCTAATATTTCAAAATCACCTCTTCTCTGTAAATAAGAGTCTGGTGGTTTAGAGCTGTGCAGCTTTTGCTTTATGTATTAAACTACCCTCCAGGGCTTAAAACTGACAAGTTCTAAGATAAAAGAAAAGATGCTCTCAAAGATACGCTTAATTATTATTTGATGGAAGAATTAAAGATACTGGATGGGAAATAGGCCCTTGCGGAGAAAGGAGCTGTTTTCTAGTTCTAGGAGAAAATTAATTGTGCTAGTGGTCTGTCACTGGGCTTTGCCAGTAATATATCATGTATATTTTTATGAAAGTTCAAATAACACACAAAAACCCAGCCACAAACTAGTCAGGTTGCCAAAATGCATCTTAAATAGCACGCAAAAAGTGGCCACAAGCTAGTCAGGGTGCCAAAACGCATCAAATGTTAAGCAGTCTGTGGTCTTCAGGATGTCAGGGTGAGCCCGACTGTTTGACGATGGCTTTTCAAGGGAAATTTCAGGGGCTTGCATACCATTCCTGAAACAGTCACGCTGCTGCAAGAGGAAAACAACATTAATAGTGATCAAGACTAGTGGAGACATTTTACAACACTCCCTCTGAGATGGTCATCTTGAAAAGGGTATAAGCAACATAAAATATTTAGAGTTGCTGTGTTTCAAAGGCAAATGCAAGGTCCTGTGCAGTAGGAAGATGGTTTCAGTAGTACTGATATAGGTACCTGCTGCCCAGAACTCTCCTCATGAGGACAGGGACATCAGAAGGAAACACAGGAAAAAAAGAATGAGGGAGAAAATTATGAAAATTGGTGAAAAGTACCTGAAAGGCCTACAAGAAAGCTGGGGAGGGACTGCTTGCAAAGGCTTGTAGTGATAGGATGCAGGGCAATGGGTATAAACTGGAGAGAGGCAGATTTAGACTGGACATAAGGAGGAATTTCTTCAGCATGAAACTGCTGAGGCGCTGGAACACGTTGCCCAGGGAAGTGGTGGCTGCCCCATCCCTGGAGGGGTTCAAGGCCAGGTTGGATGGACTGTGGGTGACCCCCAGCGGGAGGTGTCCCTGCCCATGGCACGGGCATTGGAACTGTGTGGTCTTTAAGGTCTCTTCCAACCAAAGCCTTCCTATGATTCTATGAAAAATAGCACCCAGCAATTAAGAATTCAGCATCAGAATTCAGCTGACAGACATCTAAGGCGAGGCCTGGAGAAGTAAGATGGTGTTGGGGTCACAACTCAGGCACACAGCACTAAGGAGCACAGTACAGACGTCCTCACGTCGAGAGTTCAACATCACAGAGCAGTGATGATTTAGCTGATTCTCAAGGTCCCCTTCCTCACCAAAGCAAGCCCTTTACTCTTGCGAGGGTAAAACTGCAGCACATCCTGGGTGACACAAAACAGGAACATCAACACCTATTGTGTGACATAAGGTACACGGGTGGTGCACACACATCACCACACATGCCAGCACGAGCCCACCAGCACACACCATGCAACACACTTTGTCTTTCTGTAACTGGAAACAAGAGGAAAGGAGTACGACTAAGTTCTTGTCTGAAAAAATGATTAAAGGAAAACAGCAAGATCCAGCTTCAAATAACATCTGTGAGTCAGCCCTGCTAGGACACAAGCTGGCAGCTCTGGGGAGTCTTGGTTTTTCACCCTGTCTGCTTCACCCTGGTCATCAGTGACAATCACAGCCGAGAGAATAGGAATAAGGTTGGTACTGGGGTGCTGATTTGTACAAAAATTGTGATGTGGACAAAAATCTGAGGGAATAGTTTGTGCATTAACCCGCTGTTTCCAGCCCTTACATAGCTCCAGAGCAGGAACTTGGTACCCAGCCCACAAGCACATAAGAGGGCGATGCTGTCACTCAGAAGGGCTCGTGTTACCGTAATCCTTCCATGTTGAGAAGAGATGGAAAATAAAACTCCATTTTCCTGAAATGATCCTCACTCCCCATACTTGCATGGTATCCATGGCATGTGGGCACCACACCAGCTCTGACAGGGCCGAGGATGTAGTCATTCCGAACATGAAAGCTTTTCTTTCCTCATGGTAGATCAATCCCACCTTGATCTGCTAGCAAAGGCCAGCAGGCACAAACACACTGAGCACACTGAGGGGACTGGATAGGGCAAACAGAGAGCACCATGCACAGAACGCTTCCAAGAGCCTGGATGCACCAGCAGACAACAGATGCTGTCCTATTGCTTTTGCATTTTTACTTCTGTTGCAACTGGAATTCCTCAACAAAGCAAGAATACCCCAAAGGAGGAAAGCAGCAGGCCAGGGGATCCCTCTACTGGCCTCTGCTGTTTATGTGTACCACGGAGTAACTCCTCTCCTGCTCAAATAAGTATCCCCTTTGGAAAAATCAGAGATTTCATCAAAAGCAGCAAATAGTTATAGCTTGCAAAAATTTCTTCTGTTTTAACATGGATGCTAGGTAACAAATGTACTATTGCGTGCTTTATTCTTCAGCTCTGTTTCTATTCCTCATCTGAGTTTAACATTCCCTGGAATTGGTAAAGCCAGAAAAATATCACTCCATATATACCTTGTTGAGAACTGGAAGCAGGGAAAGCTGACTCGTCTCAGGTTTTCAAGCACAATGGGTTCAACACAGTCTCAGATCCAGTGGCAGAGTAAGCGGTGAGGCTGAGGCAGAGCTACAGTACAAAACTGAATTGGAGGTGAGAGAGAAATAGAGAAAATTTAAAATAAATGAGAGAGGAGACAGTCAGAGAAGTAGGCTGAGGACACAGTTAATAATATGACAGTGATAGCATCCCAAAAGGTTACATAAAATAGGAGTCCCATGCCTGATAAGTAGTAGTTTCAAGGCATTTTTCCAAGGTAGCTGCAGCCTTGCCACACACAGGTTACATTTCTCCCTGAAATACAGAACTGGGCATCCTGGAGCTACCGCAACTTTTTACTGTAGGAGCGAGTCATCTGCTATAAAGATAAAAACATCTGAAGTGACAGTGAAAAGGTGTGAGAATTTCAGTCAGTTTGACACCTCTGAAGCAGTTGCTCAGGCTCATCCTCCAAGAGTGCAGAAATAAGCCAGAAAGGGAAAGCTAATCCCTGATGTGCCTCCATCAAGACCCCAGAGTTACAGCAGGAACAGGGTGGCTCCTGTACATTTACAACTGCCTTTTAATTTGTATTTACAACTTTCTTTCTAATTCCACTAGTCCCAAGGGGACTGTAAAGATCACAGCTAACCTGCATGCTAAGCTCCCCACTGCAGAGCTCTGCCTAGGTGTAACGCTGAACTGCTGCTGTTAACTGAGCTAAGTCTGTGTGACATACTAATGTGCAGCTTATCAAGAAACATCCACAAATAAAAATCCAGGAAAACAACCACCACCCCTAAGGTTTAATGCCATTCTTATTGGTTGCTTTGTGACGCATTAAGGTTATGTTTAAACATTTGCAAGCAAAAATGAGTTTACAAAATTCAACTCTTGGCTCATCTTCACAGCAAGGCTATCCGAGCAGTTGCAGCTATCCCAGGGTCATGGATGCAGCTGGCTGCAAAGCGGATCAGAATCCAGCTCACCAGGCTGCCTAGTTGGTGTCAGGATGAACACACCTGAATTTAAGTGCTTCTGTAGCCTCCTATGGACACTATCTTTGAAGAAAAGACAAGACCTCCTGGGAGGATCCATTGCTATGTTTAATTCTCTCTAACGTAGAGCTTAAACAAAATACTTTAAAATTGCTCCCACTCCCAGCATGGGTTCTAGCTTCAAGGGAAGTTCCTCATCTGCCTCACTCCACATGAAAAGGACATCATGCCCTTTTTAACTCTGTCTCCAGATCTGCTGCAAAAGGGGGCTCTCTCTGGAAGCACAAACTAGAACTGCCTTCACCTTAGATTCTTGTGCCCTCAACGCGGAAGAGCAGCCTCTAACAGCAGTTCACACCAGTTAACACTGCAGTGGCAATCAACCTGTGACATCTTCCTGAATATCATGGTCAGAAAATGAAAAGTCCAAATCTTCTCAGATCATCAGGTGTCTTGTCCACGCAGAGCAAGAGGGCTCAGACTGAGCTCAGGTCTGAGCCTCTTCTCACATAAACATTGGTCTATCTGCTATCTGATCTAACATCGGTCTTGCACTGTCCCCTCAAATGCTATTTCTTAGCCAGCAGTTGCTGCTCTTCCAGTCCGGGCTCTCCAAGGTAGCAAGGTTTTGTATTTATTTATGAATGCAAATCATATTTCCCCACCGTGGAGTAAGCTGAGCACCTTGTTCCCATGGAAACAATTCAGATGCATTTAAATGAATGGGTAATTTTACAAACTGCGGAAAACTCCAACTTCACCACAGTCAAGGGCAGACTTGGGGACTAAACAAACCCAGTTCTTAAACCTCAGTAACAGCCATGCCGAGATAAATAGCCATGGAATATCAGTAGGCTGATACAATGGAGTCAGGATTTCCACTGATGCTGACTTCGAGGAGCCACAGCCTATCCAGTTGGATGCTTCAGGAAAAAATAACACAAGCAGAGGGTGCCCGGAGAACTTCTTTACCGGAAGGTTTCCTCTAAAGCTGATATCAGGTTTTGCACTAGTGTAAATAGCAGTGAAATCTTCCCCAACAGAGACCTACAGACAGGTGGACGAGGTGCTGAGGGACATGGTTTAGTGTCTGATAGGAATGGTTGGACTCAATGATCCAGTGGGTCCCTTCCAACCTGGTTCATCTATGATTCTATGATTCATATGGCTGTGAAGAGCAGGAGAAAACAAGTCCAAAGACAAACTGGTCAGAAATGCACACTACACTGGCTTTCCACAGAACAACAGCCATCTCTCCTCTGCCACAAGCTCTCCAAGAAATCCAGTGACAGAGAAGAGCAGTAGAGGCCATCCTTAGCTGACGAATATGCAGACTCTGCTGCTGCTTTGGTCCTACAGCTCCAGATATAGTTCACTGCAGCTTGCATGGCCACTGTCATCACACAGATATCCTTGCCAGCTGGGACTAAGTCACCATGAATGGGTTTACTAAACAGATCCAAAGATCATGTTCCCATTTCCCAGCTAACCCCATTCAAAATCCCTTCTACTTTGAAAAGCTGCTTAGGAGGCAGGGAGGATGTGCTCAGGAGCCCGACCAAAAGCAGATTTCAACTCAGTCTGCCAGCTGTTTTCCCTCTTTCATAGATGTGTTTTATTGGGCAGTGGAATGATGAGACTTACTTCCTTCAGCTGCGATTTCAACAGCAACTCTGCAAATGCCATCTTATAAAACAGAGAATTTCAAAGAAATAGCCTGCCAACATTATCAGATTTGGACAGCACTTGCCAAATAACACATGCAATTCTTGGCAATAGGACTGTTCTTAGCAGCAAAACAAGTTTGAATTCTTCAGCAGGAAGAAAAAAGTCTATCCTATTAGAGATGATTCCTTTGTTTGAGTATCAGCTAAGGATCTTTTGGCATTCATTTGAAAGCTGCTCTAGAAAACTTTTTGCTGTGAGGAGTTTGCACTGGTAGCACCCCACATTGCACAAAGAGCAGGCTGCATTGCCAGCCAGTGCTAATCAACAGGGATCCAAGCCCAGGCTTTGCAGATGTGCTCCTGCACTGTGCACTCTAATTTATAAACCAGAAAATATTTTGTGAACTACTTTAAGTTATATACAAGTGTCAGAACTACTTTTAATGATATTCAAGGGTCCTCATATTTTAAATTAGTCATGGATGATTCACTACACCAAAGCAAAACTCATCATATGAATTTTCAGGCAAAAATAATTGCTCCCATCGGGTGGCAGATGTACTAAAAATCATGAAAACTACCTGATACAGGGCAAATTTATGCTTTGGGTTAGTTCCAGCTTCACCCATGCTACTGCATGGATTGTGGCTGCATCAGTTGAAACCTCTTATATAAAAACACAGAGAGCAATGGATTCCCAAATACCTATTGACCTAAGCGCTGCCTTCACAACTTGCCACAGATCACCACGTGCTGTAAGCACGAGGCAGACTAGCAGCCCACTTAGTGGGATGTCAGAGACCACTTGCAGTCCACAGCTTGAAAACCCATTTTTTTGTACCAGCAAAGCTCATTCTTGAAATCAAGGTGAGATGAGCAGCTGGTAGCTGGCAGTGGTTGATAGCAAGGCTTGGTGCTCATCCCCACTGAGTGGGACAAAGGGTTGCCAGCTCTCCCTGGGGCTCCTAGCCTGTACAAGTGCTTTACCTAACATTAACCCATTTTCCATCTTAATTCTGTACAGCCATTATTTGCCACTAGATCAGAACTTAATACAACAATCGTTCCTAATTTGAGAGGAGGAAAACTGAGATTAACCAAGGATTTTTATATATGATGATAACAATTATCAAAATGCAATAGCTAATAAACAGCTCTCTGGTAATGGGCTTGATTTGCAACTCGTAAGATTTTGACAACTTACATTTCTGAATTTGCATTGATTGCTTTTTGCATATACCCAGAGACTGCTTCAACTTGTCAGCTGCTCAAGCATATAACATTTCTGAGGCCACAGAGTTTTAAGGGAACAGGGTATGCAGGGCTTCTCCAGGTAAGAGCCCGTCACCTGCTGTGGAGAGGCAATGGAAGGAATCCCTGCAGCCACACCACTGCTTGAGGACCATGAATCATAATTCACAGATGCTTAAAGGAAAAGAGATAAAGACATCACTTCGTGCAAGTGGAACTGAAGGAAATGTCTTTGTGTCTGTGGTAAATCTAGTCTGTACATAATATCTAGAAGATAGATTTCTTTAGGAGGAACAGTTCAAGGCCCACTTCCAGAAGAGAGGTACTGGACTCCCCTTTCTGCTCCTTTGGGACACAAGCTCAGAGAATGTTAGGAATGGCTATTCCCTGCGATCTTGAATGCTAAATCTTTAACATTGCTGCCAGGTTTCATTTTGTAAATTCAGATCACTGCTGCTGACAGCACAGCCCTCATACAGCACATAAATGTTTCCACAGTTGCAAGAAGTGTCAAAAGATCCTTTTAGTAAACAGTATCAAGCCCAAAGATTTTTAAGAATTCATCAAGTAGAATTAACCATCCTCTTCCTCCAACTGTTTTACTCCTGCATTGGAAGATACAGTAGTTACTGCACAGCGCTACAACAACAGAAAACATTCTTCCTAACCGTGGCTTTACTACAGGCTCGATATATGATCTAAGCAAAGGCAGCCTCACTGATCTACAGTTTATCTACCCCAAACATATGATAGGAGTCCAATAATGTGCACTAAACCATTTATTATGGACATTTGTGTAACAATAGAGTCATGAGGCATCATTGTGTTCAGACATCGCTCAATTAGACTGAAATGGTGACTGCAGCTGCCCTAAGAGAATTCATAGTAGGAGAGGAGGTGGAAGGAAGGCAGTACGTGTCCAGCTGGGAAGGGCAGCCCTTCGACTTGCTGACAAAGGACACTTGCGGCAGGGTGTGAGATGGAAGTTCTCTCATGCTCCTTTGTAATGACTGATCAAGTTGTTCCCCATACCTAGAGACCCTTCACTATAGAACAGAATACATTCACACAGGCAAATGAAAAGCCAAATGCAACATGGACTTATCTTGCAATAAGTTATGTTGAAGGATTTCTTCACTGTGTGTTAAAAAGCATGCAAACAACCTCTCAACTGTGATAAACTCTCTTATTTTCCCTCCAGAGCTCTGTTACCCGTTCTTTGTCTGAAACAAACACTCAGAGTTGCAGGGATAACTCTAGAGCAGGTTGCAGCAGTTGGAAATAGCAATGCTACTCCACTGATCCCCCTAAGGCTGCTCCCTCACCAACACCACAGTAAACGAGGGCTAAATAGGACCCGTGATCCCCAGAAAGGCAAATCCAGATGGGACATGAGAAATTCATGCTGCTTGTGTTTGTTTTTCACAAGCTGTTGCACTGGCTTCTGATTTCTGAGAGGATTCTGACCTGATCAGAACCAGAGGATTCTGATTGCACAGCCACTTAGCTCCCAGGTGGGGACAGTCCCTGGGGAATCACTTTTTGTAATTTAGTCTCATAAACAACTTGGTAAAAGAAAAAAATCTCAGAAAAGGAAAAAAACCCACAAACCAAACAAGCAATACAAATTATGAAACAGCTGACATGATTCGAATGCCCAAAAGAGCCTGAGATCTCAGAGGGGAGAAATGCGAAGATTAAAAGGCTTTCCCATGAAGACAGTACTTAAAACTAGAGCGATTTTCTTCCAAATCAATTCTCTTGTCCGTTATTTGCAGACTAGTACTCTGCTTCTATTCCACTTGATAGGTCAATTCTTCCTCTTAACCACATGCCTCAGAGGAAGCCATAACCCTCTGTCTGCACGTTCCCTGTCTGCCTCATTGAGAGCAGTATCAGCTGCAAATCCAGATTTATAACTTGGCTAAGAGAAGGGAGCTAAAGAAAGCAGACAGAGAACGACTTGGTCAAAAAAAGATATAGCTGTGATCAGTAGCAGAAGTGCCAAGAGTAATGCTGGAAGAGGGGAAGAAGAGAGAGAGAGATTCAAATGGGCTGTGCCCATAAACATGCTGATTGATGTTGCTTTAATAGCCCTGTGGGGAGATACAAAGACTTATCCAACGAACTTCTACCCTGGTCCAGTCCGATGGCCCTAAGCACCACACCGCAATACATCCCTCTAAGAAGAAACATAACAGTTCCAGGCACATGATCCCCATACTCCTAACTGTCCCTAATGCCCAAAGCAGCATTTTACTGTTGTGACTCCAGAAGACTCAGGCTTGGAAGGCCTTGTTGCTTTTGACAACTTCCATAAGGCTTTCTGGCTGGTCATCTTCTGGTGACCTGCATTACATCCTTTTTCCTTGCTACCCCAAAAAAGCAGTTATGGGAAAACCAATATTCTCCTGCACAGAAGGAACCAACCAAAGCCTCTGCAGCCATCGCTCAGTAGAGCTTGTCTAAAACATACATATCTATTTTCTTGGATAACAACACTCTCATGAGCTCTACAGCTGAGTCAATAAACTGCAGTGATATTTGTTTCCTACTGACTTCTCTTTCCCTGTCCTCCACGTAAAAACCAACAGCATTTCTTATCAACTCTAATCCTCTGACACTTCTCTGTAACATTGTCAAGGAAATCACTTAATTCTCCTGTATGTTTTACACAGAGCCACCCACTCACACACAGCACAGGACTGTATCACTGCATAGAGGCTGTTGAGATTTTACCACCAAGGCACAATTTCAGGCAGACGTAAATACCCAGTTTCAGAATCCAATTGGAGATGCCAAAAAGCCTACAGAGCATTCATCTATGATTGGGTGGATGTGCATAACAAACACACATTTCTGACTGCATGAGACAATGATATAAAACATTTTAATTCCATATATTCCTTTTCATTTCTTTCAATGTTCTTCCTCTTGAACTTCTCCCTTAAGGGACATGATATCCCAGGCTGAAGCTCCAGTTCTAGACAAGCTAAAATATCTTAATCTTCTCTTTTGGCTAATATACCTCAGGTTCTGGTTTCCACCAGCTGATGTGCTGGTTTTGGCTAGGAGAATGTGGAACCTAAGCATAATGCAAACAGTATGGGATAACAGGTGGAGAATATGTTGGGTTTGCCTGAGGCCTGGTTAGTTTTCTTCATAGTAGCTGCTATGATGCTCTGTTTTGGACTTGTGCTGGAAAGAGTGCTGATAGCACAGGGATGTTTTGGTTACTGCTATGAAAAGCTTACACAGACCCAAAGCCTTTCCTGCCTTTCACCCTGCCCCATCAGTGAGAATGCACGAGCAGTTGGGAGGGGACACAGTTGGGACAGCTAACCCCAGTTGACCAAAGGCATATTCCATACCAAAGGATGACCTGTTCAGTATATAAACTGGGAGAAGAAGGAGGAAATGGCAAGGGATGTTTGGAATTATGGCATTTGTCTCCCCAGGTAACTCTTGTAACAGAGCTCTCCTGTCTTGAGGATGGGTGACTGCCTACCTGCTGAGGGGAAGCAGTGAATGAATTCCATCTTCTGCTTTGCTTGCAGGCATGGCTTTTGCTTTACCTATTAGACTGTCTTTATCCCAACCCATGAGTTTCTGATTGTCCACAGATTGTCTCTGCAGGGCAGAGAGGGAGTGAGCGAGCCACTGCGTGATACTTAGCTGCCAGATGGGGCTAAACCACAACAGCTGTATATGTGCTGCAGAGCATCACAAGTAGGTCTGAGTTCTTCCTACTCAGGTCCAAGATCCAAGCTGCAGCACACCGCCTTAGACCACAGTCACAAGAACATGTCCGAAGAAAGCCAGGGCTGACCAGGACGAAAATAAGTCTTAGGGTAATTGAAGCATCCTATGGAAGTGTTTGTCTCTCCCTTCCTTAACTAAATACAAAGTAGGAGTTTTCAGATGCTTCAGATAGGATAAGTCCACAGTGCCACATGTGTTTGGACCCCAGATAAAATGAATCAAACACTTTTAGACTGCTGACTTTAGCTGCCACAACTCACAAGGTTAAGGTGAGTGAAAAACGTTGGACATTTTCACGCAGGAATGTCAGAATTCCTGTGGTGGAAGAAGCCACAGGCACATATAATCTTGTTTAGCAGCAAGATTTAAACCTCATGAGCCTATGCAAAAAAGCTGGAAACATTTCTCTGACCCCAGCTGACTTCTCTTGATTAACAGCCTCTGTCACTTTTATTTTGGTTACTGCAAACACAGTTGCTATTCTGTGCCCTGATGCAACATCACCAAGATCCAAGAAACCAAACCAGTCTGGGAAGTGGTGTGCAGTAAAAAAATACCAGTGTAAGATTTGTCAGGTGAAGAACAGAAAAGGATAAAAAATACTTTGGTGGCACTTTAAAGAGTGGGGCATGAATGGTGTCATAACTCATGATATAACCAAAACTCCAGACAGCACAGAATTAGCTCAGTGCAAGCCCAAATTAAACCTTCTCTCTAACCAACCGTGATGTGACACAGGCCAGAGGCGCCAGGAAAGCAGCAGCCTGTGCACACCAACCCCTCAGCCAAGTACAGCCCTGGGCACTGATAGCTGCAGCCTCTCTCTCTCAAAATAGCTCCCGGACTGAGCGTTCCCAGACAACATGGAGATAGCATGCAAAGATAAAAAGTGACATTGGACCAGATCCCGGGTATCTCCTCAGCTCTGTGATTACAGTATAAAGCCCATAGGATGTTTATCACGTTGGAAAACATGTCACATCTGAAATTAGTGAATAGGTTTTCCTCAGGGAATAAAAGCCTCCTCCCTTTCCTGTACCACACAAGGATCCAAAAATAGGACACAGCGAGAGCCCTTCATTTCAACAAGCCTATTAGTTTGCAGAAACCCCATGTGGACACAGAATTAAACGACTGTCTCTATGGAAATAGTCCAGCCACTACACTGAGGTGCAGTGGAGCTGCTTGGAGGAGCTTGTGCAGACTCCGAGCTTCCCTTCATTGGGGGACACTCCACCTCCACAGCCAGGACATGGGCAAAGCAGCTTTAGCCAACATGTGCTGTTCTTGGGCTGATAGACACGGCACCATGGGCATCAATCAGGGCATCACAGCTGTGAAGTAAAGCAGGAAATTAAAAGGAAAACAGGGATGACTTGCATTAACCCAAAACGTTTCAGAGGGAGAGGAGAGCTAGAGCCAAGCTAAACCACATTTGCATTCCTGTGGAATAAGTTGGGTACAGGGCATCGAGACCAACGACAACTAATAAAAGATAATTAGCCTGGAGACTGGCAAAAACCTAGCCACCTGTACCCCAGCTCCTGTTAAGCAGAATCTTCTAAACTATAATCTTCATTGAGTGTTAGTGGTTTGGGCTCACACTCTGTGTCTTCTGTCCAAATTCTGATTAAACATGAATCAGAGACAACTTACTGCAAAGCCAGCCAACTCCCAAAACCCTTCTGACTTGCTACCAGTCCGTGAGGAAAGCAAGCCGAGTACAACAAACTGATTTGGGGAATTCAGGTGGATTCTTTCAAATTGATTAAATACAAGAGAAACTGATGGAGAGGGAACTCATTTTCGTTAGAGTGGTGAGGTTTCAGTGAGCAAGCTAAGCTAAGATGTGATATAGGGACAGAGCCTGACAAGAAACCTTTACTGGGCATTTTGCTCTAATTTCCACCTTCTACATACCTGCTTCTTTCTATCCTTTCTCCTTCCTACTACTTCCCCTGCCCTTTGTTTGTCTTTAAGTGACTTTTCAGGTGTCTGGTTTGCTTCAATTTGGGCTCAGATTTAACTAGGTTGTTTCTGCTCAGCAACTGCTTCCTGCATCACTGCTCTAAGTCAATCCCATGGCAGAGAGACCAGAGAGACTCTGACCACAGAGATTTACATTGCTACTAAATCCTTTTTCAGCTTAAAGGCTGCGAATTTCTGCTCCCTGCTCTCCTGCCCTGGGGAAGACTTCTCATCTTTGTGCATCTTTGACCTTTAAAGATGTGTCACAGAGTATTCCTGTTGGGGTGGTCTTACAGCAGCACAACCTTAGGATAGTCATCTGCCTTGGAGCTGCATTTAGCAGCTCACCTCCAGCTTAGATTATGGACCACAGACCATTCACACTGGCTCCTCCACATCTACAGACCCTGTCCTTCTTCACATTTTCTACTCAGGATTCAGCCCCTTCTTTGTGGTCACCATAGCCACCCCTCCCAAGCAAAACCAGCGATTGCAGGAGTAAGAAATGTTTTCCTATGAAGGCGATGGGGCCCTGGCCCAGGTTGCCCAGAGCAGTGGTGACAGCCCCATCCCTGGAGGGGTTCAAGATCAGGTTGGATGGGTCTTGGAGCCCCTGATCCAGTGGGAGGTGTCCCTGCCCATGGCAGAGGGGTTGGAACTGGATGGGCTTTGAGGTTCCTTCCAACCAAACCATTCTATGATTTGGCACAAGCCCTCCACCTTGCCTCGCACCTTCTCCCTGCACACAGCTGGAGGCAGATCCCAGCCTCAGCTGCTACTTCAGGCACACACAGACATTTTCTTTGGAGCCGAGACTTACTTTTGCAAGACACGATGCCCTATCAATATATTTCTCACAGACTACTTAAGAGTTTGGCATTTTTCCTGCCAAAAGGATCCACTGCCCATTGGTTCACCTCCCAAAGCCCAACATCTGACCCCTCTTCACACATACTGTTAAGTTTAATAAGAGTTTGCTTAGCAAATTTTATGAGCAGGACCATAAGTAGAGTTATCACAGCTCCTAGAACTTTTTCACTCCTTGCCGCACAAGTGGCATCAGTCAAGTATGCAGGGAAGCATTTAACCTAGTAACCAAAGCCAGGTCCTACCAGCATGGTCAGTTTGGCATAGAAAAGAGTATTTTTCTTAGTAGCAAATACCTGGCAAGCAAATTTGTTGTCATCTCTCGTTTCAATTACTGTCAGCAGCATCCGCTTTATGCAAAGCTAGCAAAATATGACCCTGTGCATTTCCCATTCCTGGTTTTTTTGTCATATTTACATCAAAGACTCACATGGTACTTGGATTTATACTTTTTGCAATGTTTGGTCTGACAGCGCATCCTTTGCTTCAATATCAGGCTCCATTGTCTCAAGTACATAATCATTTTCATAGCCTATTTCTTGGTAAGCAGTGCCAATAAAGTACAGAGAATTTTCAGTCTATTCCTGGCTAGTGTTTTATGCCCACAGACATCCAAGCATTTTTAAAGCCAACAATACATACCAGTCAGCATTATTTTATGGTCCAGGTCAATAAAACAAAAAGAGGCAGAGTGACTTGCAGATTTTCAGAGTCTGAGAAGCCCAGTCTTCAGCACATTGCATTAAAAGGTTTGCTATTAAATGCTCCAATGACTAGACTATAAAGCAAAGCACTCCCTTCTGCTGTCATAAGAACACAGCTTGAACCACCTTCTGCTCTCATCTCTGTGCACATGCAGCTTCCCCTGGTGACTTCCCAGTCTCCTTGCTCTAGAGCTCCCCAGGAAATCCACTTAGATGATATGGCTCACGCCCCATGCCATTTCTGCAGTCAAGGTGACAAATAAACCTTATAATATTTCAAAACAGCACATAAAAGACCCCCTTTTCTTTCACCTACGAATGACCTTCTTCAAAACTTTCCCAGTCAAACTCTTGTCACTGCCTCCCCTCTTGACCTGCTAGACTTGACCTCAATTGCCTAAGCCTTCAAAGGAAGTCTGAGCCTCCTGCACTCATGAATCAGCTCCTTGTTACACATCGTCTCCAGAGCCCTTCATGATTTATGCTTTTGCTCTTTTTAGCCTTGCAAATTTCTCTATTTGTCATTCTTTTTTACTTTATTTTATCCATTTCACTTCCCTGAAGGCTGATATATTCCTCTACCTCCTCCTGGAGGATCCTATTGCAATCCACAAGGCAAGCGGTCGAAGAAGTCAAAACACATCCTTTTTGTTACTGTACTGAAAACTGTTGCCCAGTTTTTATGATAATTTTCCCTCCTGGGAGGTGCCCGAATACAGAAAAGGTAAATACAGTGAGTTCTGCAATGCAGGAAATCCATCACGGTTCAGAAATTACAGAAGTGTATCCTTCTTCAGAACTGTTATCTGTGCTCCTAATTGGACTTAATGTTTGTAATCACTCTGTGCTTGTTGAAAGGCCCCATTAACCCACCAGAGAATCATTATGCAAAGTCACCTTCATCTTTCTTATTTGTGATATTCCAAGAGATAATCATACAGATTAGCAAAAAGCCATTTACAAAGGAGAATAAGTAAGCTGAAGATAGACAATTAAGTCAGTGACAGGAAAGGACTGGAGAGACAGATCTAGAGATGCCAGAAGTCCCCCTGCCCAGGGGTTTGAGAAAGGTCTGGGAGAAGGGGTGAAATGTTACTTTGCACTGGTGAGGATGACAGAGCCTGTGTGCATGCAAGCAGGGAACACATGCACTGATCTTTATGGACATCTCCTTGAAGTGCATCTGGAGATGCAACACGCCAGTCTGGTCAAGCTGCTCCAGCTCTCTGCACACAGAATTAGATGCCAGTTCAGCTTAAAATAATTTACTGACTTTTGATATAATCAGTTATGCACAAACACAAGTCCACAGCAAACTTTGGAGATAAAACTGAATTAAGTTAAAAGGCAGAAATGAGTTATTACACTCATCACAGACCAACAACCTCAAGCTCTCAGATTAAATACCCGATGCCAAAGGTCTTCTGCTGAAAATAGACCCTATCCAAAACTCAGCAACAATGTCCCTTTCTTCTGTTATTTCTCTTTAGGCTGGCTCTTGGTTCTAATGCACAGGAGGCTGTGCCAAATGCCAGGCTCTTCCAGGGTGATGCCTAACTGCCCATAGAGAAAATCTGCAGCCCTCACATTGCTGCTGCTCTGTCAGCCCTTGGAACATGAGATGAGTTTTCCACTTCGGCCTAAGCTCCCCAGGATGCTAAAGATGGGCCAGGACTTCCATCTTTCTGCTGCTGATACCTTGCTTACTATTATCTTTAGGACAATAAAACACAAACAAACAAACAAAAAGTCAACAGTACTAAGAAACCCACAAAAAACTACATATAGAACACCTGACATTATAATTTAATATCCCTGGGTGCCGCAGGCTCTAAGTGTTAGAACACACTGCAGGCAGATCTCCAGCAACACTGATTTGCTGTTCAAATCCAAAGTCTTTTATTATGTGACTTTTTTCCAGCTATATTTTAACAGCATCACACAAAAAGTGAGATGGTGCCAGTGTCCTGACAGGAATACACTGGATTGCTGCCTATGTAAAAGGTAGATAAGTGAAAACAGTTCAAAGAACTGAAGACTCAAAGTCAAGTTTAGGCTGGACATTAGGGAAAAATTTTTCACAGAAAGGGTCATTGGGCACTGGCACAGGCTGCCCAGGGAGGGAGTTGAGTCACCTTCCCTGGAGGGGTTTAAAAGACGAGTGGATGAGGTGCTGAGGGACATGGTTTAGTGATTGATGGGAATGGTTGGACTTGATGATCCAGTGGGTCTCTTCCAACCTGGTTATTCTATGATTCTAAATACCAAGGGAGTTTCTCATTTTGTGTGTGTATACACTCATAGAAATATCAACCTGGCCATGAGAAATAAATCTTTGTGGAGAATTTTAACTTGTGCAATACACCCTAGAGCTAGAGAAACTGGACTCCTGCAGGGCTTTCTTTTGCCCTCACCCCCTCATTATCTGGACTCCCTTGGAGCACACAGGGAGTCAAGAGGGGTGGGCAGGATCTCAAACACACCCTGAGCAGCGGACATTACATGAGGTTACACCACATATCTAGGAAGCTCAGGTTTCCTGCAGCGACCATCAGTGATTTCTTAAATGCCAATGAGAAGCAATAATATCGTCTCACCTGCCCAGGTAATGCTCCTCTAGTATCCCAGACGTGGGCAGCAGAAGTTAATTAGATAGCTGGGGATGCACTGTCCAGCAAAGGTAGTGGTGGTATCTCATAACATGGGAAAACTATCATCCAGAAAACCAGAGAGACAAAAATAAGAACATGTTACCTTACAATCTCAGATTCCATATTTCAATCATTTTAAGGTAGGGTCAACATTTCTGCTCATCAAAGGATAATTTAGTAGCTCCTGGAGCTATCTCTTCTTCCAGTTATCCCAGCTATCTGGGCCCATTCCTAACACACAACATGTTCCACGAGGAAAAAATCTCTGGCAGCATCACAGACAGCAAGCTGCAGGCTTTCCGCACATCAGAAACAGCTGTGTAACACAACTGCCACTTCTCATATCAGACCCAACATTTCAACAATACGTGTCAACAGCAAAATTATCCAATGTTTTTAATCTCCTGGCTTTTAAAAGGAGTAGGAAGGATTTGAGCAACCAAAATGAAAAAAAACCTACCTTCTAAAAAAAGAAAGGGAAAAAAAGAAAAAAGCAGTCCACACATCCTTCTACTTCTTTAAAGACTGGCCTCGGATATCCCTTCAAATCAAGAAGCCAAACTTTGTCTCCAAGCAGCAAGTTTCTCACATAAGCTAATTTTCACAAATTTTTCTTCCTTATCTGTACGTGCATCCCACGCTCTTCTCCACAAAGGCAAACCTCTTCACAAGGTACCATCATGTAACATAACATCTCCTCCCCAGCTCACGGGCTATGGAGTGCACACAGGCTTTCGTAGAAGATATTTTATTTGTACAATCAAAATTGTTGATACCTGGCCTGTGATTTCTTTCTTCCTGGGATTAATATTAAACGACATTTTGTCTGCCTTATAAAAGCATCCATTATGATATGCTCATTAAAGCACTTCCTGATTCTTTTTGATTTAAATGGCTTATAAATTCTATTCTTTATTTTCACCTTAGTAGAGTTGATGGATGAGCACTGTAAATGACTAGGAAGGAAACAAACCACTGCCCCTCAGTCACAGCTATTAGCAAACACAACAGTCCTCCTCTGTTTGGAGAGAAAGGGCACTGAATTATTTTAATGCCTATGCCCTGCATGGCTGGCTAATCATCATAAAAGTAGCTTACATACAGCTCAACATCATTTCATTTAAAGAAGAAAGAAACCAATAAAACTCCAGCCTCAGCACTAAGTCACCTTCCCACGCATCCTTGTGACTCAGTCTGATCTGCCTGTCATCATGATATTCTGAGGTTAGATATAATCAAGACATCTTCACTGTGAATCAGCAATAGATTGAATTCATTTCTGTATCTGATTTTCCTTCTAGCAACCAGGCCCACAGGCACACTTACGACATGTATTTCCTTCCTCAGTGGGTATCTTTAGGCAATTTTCAGCCACTGAGCATCAATAGGGACTGGATGCTTTCCATACCCACATAACCTCGAGCATTTTGAAGACTTACAGCTCAACTGGTTCTGAGTAGTGCATGAAAAAAAATCTTCATCTCTCAAAGGGGCTGGTCGAGTTGTTTGTGCAAAACTAGACAGTATCTTCAGCATCTGCTAACCTAGGTCAGACAGTAGAAATGCAGGGGTCAGGCTGAAGCACTTCAGAACCTCTGACTCTCTCTCAAAAAAAAACAAACAACAACAAAAACAAAACAGAAAACACGTTCATCTCAACCCAGATGGTACCACCATCTATCTGAGCCATTTTGCACTTCAGAAAACCACCCTGCAGAAGACATTTAATGATTTGAATGTGCACGTCCCCAGCTGGTGGACAGAAAGCTTTCCAAATCTCTCGCTTTCTATCCAGTGGCAACAACCCTTTGTTGGCACGTTAGCAGGGCCAGGGCATAAAGGAACCATATGGCATGGGGAAGGCACTGCTGGAACGATTCACACTTTGCTGATGAAGTAGCAGGCAACCCATGAGAACCTGGTCACACAGAAGCTGTTGAACTCAAGAAAATGGGGTGTTTCTTATCACGTTGTGCAACAGGTGCTAGGACTCCTTAACAATAATCATAAGGGTCTACAAAAATCAGGGTTTTTTTTAAATAAACAGTGACTCTTTAACCTTTAACAAAATGAAGATATCACCAGGTTGTCACTAGAGGCTCCGCTCTCAGGCAGAGGATGGACTTTCTTCATTGCTTTTTTCCACATAACATCACTTCCAATACCTTATTGTTATATTAAGAATAACCTCTAGGTTGTTCAAAGAAGCTGACTAAGCATGTTTCAGGTTTTATTGCAGTTTTTTTTTATTATTCATAAACCACCTAAAAGCCTCCAGTTTGAAATCCACATTTATCACACAGGATAAAGCCATGGCATAAATTAGAGGAGTTGCATATAAAAACACATAGGATCAAACCCTATATTCCTCCTACAGAGCAGCATCATCAGTCCTCTCTCAGTCAAATTCCCCAGATCTCAAGAGTCCACAAAACCAAAGCAGAACAAAACCCAGTAAGTCTAAAGACACATGGTTATTTCTAAGAACACACACACAAAATTATCCTACAGTTTTCCAGCGATTTGTTTTCCCCAGATCTCACCAACACTGCCCAGACTCCTGCATGGAGACCCCTCTATGCAACTGCTTCTCCATCCCTGTGTTTCACTGTGGGTAAGGGGTTATGGGCAGACAGAAGAAACCTCCTCTTGCATCTCAAGCACAGTCACTTTGGAAATGGCTGAAGTCACCTCACAATGTTCCTCAGCAAGCTGACTCACCAGCCACTTGATTTCCACAAGGGACAAGGAGATGCTTAAAATATCGATGCAATTTGCACCCACCTTCCACCCCAGGGATGCCTGCAAGAATGAGATGGGCTGAATAAAGCTGAACACGGGTTAGTAGCAGATATGCCCATTCCTGCAGTGAAAGCCGATGGCAAGAATTTTGTAGCTAGAATCCTCACCCAAGCAGGATACAGGTATGGTCTCTGCTCAGATGCTTGCCAGCTGCTTTTAACAGAGATATTTGCTTGGCTTTTAAATACCTGGGGGCATCCTGTGCTTAGCTGGTAATTTCACAGAGAGAAACTTGCTATAGGAGAGTTTGGGCTTGGGAGGGAGGGAAAGTATTTACACTGCTGAATTCAGCAATAGGTGAGGGGGGGGAAAAAAACCCAACACTTAAAATGGGTAATTTGAGCAAAGCTCATTCATATGCAGAATCCATGCTTCCCCCAAGGGCTTCATTAGAGAAGGAAAGGAAATTTGCTTCTGTTTGGAAAGGCAAGTTTATTAACAACTGCAACAAAAAATTAAGAATTGCCAGCATTTCTCCAGTTAACCCATGTATTTGTTGTGGAGCAAATGGGATTTGCAAGTAAATAGTTTACAAGGCAAATTTGCATTTTTCACGGTTCAAAGCAAGAAAGAGGTGAGCTGAGATTCAGGCTGGCCCAAACCCAGTTTTGAAAGGGGTCAGAGGCCACTACAGCACATTATCACCACTGTGAAGGGGAGCTTATATCATTTGTGTGATCTGTGTGTTTTCTCACCAAGATGTGTTCACCCTGTGATTCTGGGAGCTCAGTCCAGTTCTGGATGTGAATTTCCAAAGATCCTGAAGGACTCTCAATTCCAACAAGAGGAAAATTCAAGTCAGCTCTCAATTTCCCACATACCATGTACTTTTCCAATTAGATTTGATCCACAACTTGGGGTTCACATCCCCCAGAGCCGTGGGAAAACTGCTCCCCTCCTCTGAAACTACCGTTTTTATCAATTGCTGTGCAGTTGCTTATTCCTGGGGCAAGAGTTGCACAATTTCTCAGCATCCGATTTCTAGCACTTTCTCCAGGTCTGTCTACTTTGTCTCTCAGGGCAACACTGATCTGGTACCTTTCCTTGTAGGGCTGTTGTTCACTCCCCAGCTGCGATAAAGCAATGTTAAGATAGCAGCTCAGGTCCAATGGGTGGGAGAAGATGCAGCAATTAATGACGGTACCACAACAGACCTTTAGCAGAAAGGACAGGCAGCTGCTCCCTGGGAAAACAAGCTTTCTGTCACCTCAAGTTGCATCTCTTAAGAATATACACAAGAGATAAAAATAAAATCACTCTGCCAGAAATAGATGTGACCAGCATGGACATCAGAGCACAGGCTCGGCTCGCTCTCTTTCTACAGGAGAATAATGAGCACAAGAACTAGCAGTGAATTGACAGCTCTCGCCCAAATACATCCTCATTCAGTGCTCTGTTAGCAAGCTCACTGCTAATTGTCAGCCTGCATCATGTGTAATCTGCAGCAAACAGCACACCTTGTTTCTCCCAAAGTCGCTTCCCTGTTAGACTCCATTCTTTCCAGTCCAACCAAACAGAAGGAAATTCTCCCGCATGCCTTCTCCTTATTGAAGAGCCTGTTTACTTCATTGACTCACTCACAAGAGGTTATCCAAAACCCTAAAAACTTCCCCAACAAGGCTGACTGTCTCCAGGCCATACAAGCTGTTAACCGTGATGGGCTTCCTGCATTTTGTTTTCCCTTGTAATATTAAATATTTCCATGTAAATCCTGAAATAGGCTGAGCATTGATTGAGTGGTGAGCAATTGTTTTTCATTTGCATCACTTGTCTCTCTTGGGTTTTACTCATCTCTGGTTTGGTTTGGGTTTTTTTTAACATCCCTGTCATTACAATTTACTACAATGTTATTTCAATTGTTTATCTTATTTCAATTATTAAACTGTTCTTATCTCAACCCATGAGTTTTCCTCACTTTTACTTTTCCAATTCTCTCCCCCATCCCATCAGGAGCGAGGGGAATCAGCAAGCAGCTGTGCAGGGTATAGTTACCAATGAGGTTTTAACCGCAATAGTACAAAAGCAAAATTTGTTGCACCGTGTACAACAGAAATTGTAACATCAACCTGTTCTGGTGCTCACAGAAAGAAATGGCCAAGTAATAAGACCCAGCACATAACCCATAGTTGTTTTCCTCAAACGAGCCCCAGGGAGGACTCGTTCATTTTACTGGGGGTTTTTTTTGACCATTTGGAAAACATAAATGAGCTATTAAATCAAAAATGCTTTAATTCCACTGCCTCATCATTATCAATGTCTCATTGTCATTAGATCAGCTTGACTAATGGGATCCTAAATACTAATCAGGACTCTAGATGTGACTTTCACACAATATAATCATAAAATTAATGCTAGTCAAAAGGGTCTGAATATGCTTTCACTGGAAAATGCAACTATCTGATATTACATCAGACACAATTTCCTTCTGGAAATTGGGTCCTTCTGGCTTCTTAAAGCCCCTCAAGTCAGCTGTAAAGGAGCTGTGGTGCTGCACACAACTGGAGCACAAGTGCTCAAATACATATTCCTGAAGTCTTGCAAATAGGGGCAGCTGAAGTTCTTTCTCCCTCTAAACCTGAAACTCTACACTATTGTTATTTCTGTAGCAGTGTAGCCCAGGTAGCTCAATTGATTCTTATTTATAACCCAAAAGAACTTGGCAGGGCCTCCGTGGCTGCACGTTGCAATGACAACCCAGGCTGCTCAGTTTTTCCAGTACACTCATCAAGTTATCGAGGTCTCCATATGTTGCAATGCAGAAACGTTTCAGAAGTCCAAGCTCCAACCAGAGAGGAGCTAACAAACAGGGATGAACTTTGCATCTCCACAACATCTGCAGGTAGATTCTCTAAATGGGGATGGGTCTCTGTTCACAGCAGGGCTAGGAAGCTTCTGCCAAAAAGGATATTATTTGCTATTTCCAGGTGTGCAGCTGATCTGTTTTTCTCTCTGGATCCATAGCTGCATCTGTTATCGCTGTTACAGGTTACTGTGCCAACAGAACAGTAGCTTGGGAGTTTGCATGAATTATTCCACTTACCAGCGTATGCAGAGTTTTTGCTCCACTGATTTCGACAACAAGCCCCATTTCTTTAAAACTGGATGCTGTTCAATCTCAAATAATTTTGTCCTTGATCAGAGGAGTTTCCAGCAATGCAATTACCTAAGCGAAGCCAATAAAGGCCACAGCTACAGTGTGATAATGAATTTATAAATTAAAGTTTGCTTTGCCCTTGAGCCAGAGCAATTAGCCTTGCACAAACGCCTTGCAGAGCAGTGATACAAGACTTCTAAGAAGCCACCACCTGTGAATGCCATCAATAGCTTACACTTGGGAGTCCCTCGTGCACAATAAACAGCAGTTTAGTCAAGCTCAAGCAACAGCCAGTCTGAGTAATATGATCCTTCAGTTAACCTGATTGGTAGGCTCTGACAGAAGCATCTATTTAACACCCTCAAAGACCTGTGAGCAAGCTGGGAAAAGCAGAGCTATGAGCAAAAATGCCTTAGCAGGTGCAGTGCAGCACAACAACCCGTATTCCAGCGCTTGCTCTGTTCATCGCAGACTTCAGGTTCCTCCTTCCACATATATCTTAATGAAATTGTCCAAAGTACTGGTGTCACCTCTAGCTTTTACTGTCCCCATACTTCACGATTAGCACAAGAACTGACAAGGCAAGTTAAATCATGGCAGCTTAATTCATGAGGGAGTATACAGAGATCTGTCAACATCCTCATCTACACTCATCACAAGCTACCAATAAATGCGCTCTGATCAACTCCTATCCAGTCTGTTATCCTTCGTTTCTCTTGCGGTCTATATATTTTCTTCTAGAACAAACACACGACCCTGTTCTGGGACATTCATCGTGCTGCTACCCATCTAGGTTTTCTGCTATAAGGGCAAAGAGGCAAACTGAGTACAATACACCACAGACTGCAAGACACAGATTCTCATAAACTAAAAAAGACTTGTTGCACCAACAAAAAATACTGAGCAACAGGAAATGAAATACACTTTCTGCCCAAATCCTCTTCCAGAATAAGATCACTGTTGTCATTGAAGACAGAGCCAAGTCAACTTCAGGGTCATTTGAGAGCAATGGTTGCGCAAGCCCACCCAGAAAACAAGACTAGCAGAGAAAGTCCTCCTGCCACCACCATTATGCCTCCAAGTCAAATACCTACCAGCCTGGCATGACAAGAAAATTGTCTCCCTGGGAGGCTGCTGCATATCATTAGACACCACTGATACCCAAACTCATGCCTATGGATGCAGAGACACAGATCTGGAGAGGGAAATGAAGCTAAAGACTCAAAAGAGGATAGCAAAAGGATAACTTCACTGCTCAGAGAGAAGGGAAGAGCTAGAAGAAACCGGGACGTGGACTGCAAAACTCTCTAAAAGGCAGTCTGAGCCCAGTAGTTTCTCAAAAACAAAATAATTTCTAAAAAAATTGATATGGCAGAATCAATTAGGTCTCGAGAAGGAAACACCATTAAAGCAAATACATGCAGATCTGAATAGAGAGTAAGAAGAAAAAATGGACTTGATTCCTGACTGGATCACAGCTCATTATGCTTCAAGGAGAACAAATAGCTGGAAAGCACATTGGTGTTTTCTAGGCTGATCACGTTCAGCCTCATGCTAGGACAACTACTACTGCTGCTGACATGTACTACAATATAGATTCAAGATCAAGATTTTTAGTTACACTGATCAAGGTAGTACTAGGCCTATTCATGGTTTTGCAGCCTCCTAGGATTACCAAGTCGCAAAAGTGATCAGCCCTGAACATATTTGCTTGCAAAAGCTGATAAAACTGCTAAACAGATAAAAGTGAGCACTCAGCGTGCTCTAACAAAACCTGCCTTCTTTGTTCCTGTTACATTACAGAATTCCTTTCTGATAAGCAGCACAGATCCCGAGATTACTACGCAGAAAGCCCTAATAAAATTGTTTTTTAAGACTAGAAACATAATAGGGTTTTTTTCTACTTTTTTACTTGCTGCTAAACATCACTCATTTTGACATATTCTTTGTCAAGAGCAGCACCTCGACTTTACAAACCAGGAAAAGCACAGCTTCCTTATTTCTTTTCTTACGTGTAAAACTCACAAAAGCCATATCCTTCCAATTGCAACATGATCCAAAACTCACCTCCAACATCCAGCATCATTACCCAGGCTCAGCACAACAAAACCAGTAACAGCTCCGCTAACGCACACAAGCTGCACCCAGTCATTTTACAGCACAAGAAGTACTGCACCGAAAACATTTCACCTCTAAAGGTCAACATGATGCATGGACAGGAATTTTTCTTGAAAGAACATTCTGTGGGGACCACCAAGCTTCACACCATTACTGGAGCCCAAACTACTCCAAGGTGGAAAAATATATAGTCTTGAAAATGATTAAATTCTGCAAGGTGAAGAAAAGAAGAAGAAAATGCAACTTTTGAGGCTGGAGTGGTGGGGTGCAGAAGTGTTGAAGCTTTAATTAATGGTCTTTTCCTGGCAGAAGTGGAGAGAGAAAAAAATAGCTGTGGCACAGCAGTAACACAGTCGTTTTCAAGTCTGCACTTCTGATTACCATAACTATTCCAATAATTGCAAAGTTCCCACATATATTATAACCTTGGGAAACACTCACCTTGCAGCGCCAGTTTAAAGTGCAGTACTTAGAGGACTGTTCCCTGTCAGCATCCCTAGCAGAAGTTAAAAAGCTAGTTTTATCTTCCAGGTTTGACCCTCTTCTTCATGATTAGATATGGGATGATGCCATAGTAAGAGTCAAGAGCAGTTCCTTAAAATTTGAGGAAAACAAGCACTGTTGGAGAATTCATAATTGAGCGAGAACAAAGCTCAGTTTTAAATTACTTTTTTCCCCTCAAATGGACAATGCACACAAGCGCACGTATATACTCAGCAAGCATATATCACATGGTTGCATAACTCTTTCAGAACCATTTTCATTCCTTTTTATTGTATAATTGGTGCCTGATTGGAGTTGATGCAAAACAGGACTGACCAACTTTTATCAGCTTGAATGCCTCAGGGAGCCTCAGCATGAAATAGTCACCAAGAAATATATTGGTTGTGACACTCAGCAACTGCAATCTCTGTCCAAAAAATCATAGAATCATTAAGGTTGGAAAAGACCTCTGAGGTCATCAAGCACAACCATCAGTCCAACACCACTCTGACTACTAAACCACACCCAGAAGTGCCATGTCTACACACTTTTTTAACACTACCAGGGCTGGTGACCCCACCAGCATCCTGGGCAGCCTGTTCCAATGCTTCCATCGCTCTTTCAGTAGAGAAATTTTCCCTAATATCCAATCTAAACCTCCCCTGGCAATCCTTATCTCCTTTTGAACTCAAATTGACAAAAATTACTATCACTATAGTAGCATAATGGTTAGTTCAGAGTTTTCTCTATTGTTTCTCCATCATCTCACGCCCAAATTACTAGTAACCACTCATTGGGAAGTCCCAAAAGAGTATTAGATCAAGTTGGTGGATATTGCCAGTTGAACTAGAAGTCACCTCTGCAAAACCTCTGAGACTGAAGGAATAAGGTTAAACTAATAAATGAGGTATGAATTAAACAAGAAATCCTCTCCATCACTTTGATTAAAACGTTTTTCACCCAAGAACAGGACACAGTGTAGATATGGAAAGATTTAGTAAATCACCTCATGGCCTCTCCAGGTTGAAGAAATGTTTCTACCAAATAGGGAACCTCTAACACATTCTTTAAAGATTCTCTTCTCTATGTTTTTCATGCTTTCCAAATAGTAAGTACAGCTTAAGGTTTATAAACAATTAACACAATTATCTCATTTGATCCTTTGGAGGAAAGGGTTTGCTACAATTTATTTTCATTTCTAAAATAATTTGCCTGCTATGTTTTCTGACATCAGGAAGCAGAAAACCAGAAATTATTTGGCTGTGTTGTGTTAACTTTTGAAACAGGGCCATCTTAGCTCAGTTTTCAAAATGACTATGTATACAGCTCCACATTCTCAACAGTCTTTGTAAGGTTTGTTCTTTTGTGTTTTCATGGCCTGAGATCTTTTTCAACCTCTTCCAGTCAAAAGGAAAAAAAATCCAGCTTTTCATTCACTTTTCTATGCTTTAGATTGTTGATAAATGTGAATACAACATTTTTGAGATGATTTCACAGTTCTCATTCCAAAAATAAGAGCATTTTGAAAGAAAAGACCCATCAAACATGTTGAGTGGAAGAAAAAGAAAAGCACACGAACAAAACCAAACATTGAGCAAGGTTTTCTACTGAGTTAGTTTCTCGCTTCTTGAAAATAAAAAAGAAATGTTCACATTTTAGGAAGCAATGCTTCAGAGCGGGTGATTTGAGAGATAACTTCCCTGTAACAGACAATAACAGGAACACCAAGGAGATTGAACTCTAGTTCTAGGGCAAGATTAACATACCACAAGTCTTCAACACTTTCAGCTGTGATGGACTCATGAAAAGGAGAAGGAAGAAGGTGGGTACATTTAAGGAAGGCTACTAAAGTCACCTGAGGCTGATTGTTCATGGAATTATGTTTGTTCACTAAGAATGGGCACGTGCATGTAAGAAAACTTCCAAAATTAATATAGCTAAGTCTGTCTAAGAACTTTCACAGAATGAGGCTGCTTGTGCTCTCAAAACCAGCCGCGTTTAGGCTGGGCTGTTCAAGACAGTTGAATGAAGCTTGAAGCTTAAATTCCATGTGTGCCAACCTTATTATCATAGGTTCAATTTCTTACAGCATAGATCCATTCTATTCCTGGGCATTTTCAAAGCTTGTGTGCTTCTAGACAAGAAAATCTCAGACTCTTCATCCCCATTCAAAAAGATCTTTGAAATGCTGAAAGATAAATAAAGATACCGGTTCTTTTTCAGAGGGAAAACAAATACTAAACCAGACTACATTTCTCCTGAGTTCGCATGGAGAGAGGAGTGCATGCAGAAAGCACCGTGTGTTTTTAAGCTCTCTCAGGGCTGAAAGCACACTCCTCTGTCTAACGAAGTCTAAGAGCTAGTAACAGCCATATATTTCTAGATATTTTCCCCACCGCTTTTCACCCACACAAGATTCCCCACATAAGCTGGGTAATTGTTGCTCAAAATGGCAACACATACTCTGCAATTATCATTAGAGTTAATGAAAGCCTCTACGCAGTAGGCAGCTTTGAATTGCAGTTTACACTCAAGTCTCTGATCATGCTGCAGGTAATTGAAAAAGGAGCGTCAAACCAATATTGTTGACTTTTTTTTTTCCCACTGGCAAGGGTGTTGATAATTTTATTTTGGTCATCCCATATTTCTAAATATAAGAAATTAATTTCCTCAGGAGGCCTTGTTCTCCCCTCCAGCACACTCCGTTAAGTTATTTCCATGTTTCTGTGGCCCTCACTGTACTGATGCTTGGGAGTTCTGAGAGAATCAGATCAGAAATGAGACGATATACCAAGAAATATCATGTGTATAAGGGAGAAATTCTAAAATTCTATATTTTGGACCTTCAGACCAGTGGCAGCAGGCACTGAGGACTTCAGATTCGTAAAGTCTGCAGCCCTTTTCCCTTCTTACTCTCTGATGTAACAGAAGATATATGCGACTGGTAAACCAAGTACCATTTCTCTGATAATATTCACCTTTTCTTTTCAATGGTCTTTGTAGGCACAACTACCAGACACTAATCCTAAATGTGTGGACCCTTACCAGCACAAGAGCCTTATTTGTTGTGCTCTCAACTCTGTACAATGAACTTGTGCAAGCCCTATGTACAAGTTCCCATTTAAGCACAGAAACTCAAGAAGTACTCAGCACCCCTAACCATCACGGTAAAACATTTATCGTGGACATTTAAAGCAGCACAATTAGCCTAAAAGTAGGCAAATGGAATCTCTATCCCCCAGCAAGAGTGGATGGCTCTGGTTTCTGACCTCTCTCTAAAGTACAGGCCCCCCCCCCATCCAGTTTCCAAGAGATGCACTTAGGACTGTCTTATGAAAATTGGTTCTGGTTTATAGGGTGACCCAGGCTGGAGGACAGAGCCCCGGTCATTTCATTGCTACTCTGCATTGAGGCAAGTCCCTGTACTGCCTTAGTTCTCCCACACCATTAGCTGAGAATAGTCAAAATTGTTGTAAAGATACCTCCGCAGCCTAAATGCGCTGACTATCATTTCTTAAAAGCCAACAAAAACTAAGCACAATTTCAAGTTTTGACTCACAACTTCAAAACCTGTTCTACTCACATAGAGGAAAAAAAATACTTGCAAAGCACTACTTGAGAGCACTTACATGCGTCTTCTCTGGGGATTCAGCCTTGGCTCACTGGTTTCTATCTTCAGCTCCTTTCCTCTTGTTATCCCCAGAGATCATACTTAAGAGCGCAGAAAAAAGACACCTTCAACAGCTCCTCAGAGGCACAGCTGCCTCTGAATTAACCCTTCCTCTAATTCATGTTGATTAGCTTTATATAGATGCTATGCTACCCACGTTACTTTTTTTGTGCCTCCCTTTCCCAAAGGAATAGTATTAACATTTTTGCCTCCTGGTAGAGGTACACCAAAACTTTGCTGCCAGCACTAAAATTCTGAGTGAGTTTGCAGAACTGTCCAAGGTCAGTTGGCTGGCAGTGAACAGAGCAGCTGCCACCTCTACATTTTAAAGCACACGCTTTGAAGCCTGATGATGCCAACGTGCTACTGAGCGTACATCTATTTTTGTGCTGAAAGAACTATGGTCACTTAGCAAGCGTATGACTTCTGACTCCATCAAAACTCATCTCTTCTAGACATACATCCTGCCTTAACTTCATCAAAATGCAAGCATAGAAGTATACAAGGAAGTCGCACTATGACATACGTTGTTCAGCCTAGAAGAGAGAATTGCTGATGACAGACTCACTGCTATAACCAAAAGCAAATGTTTTCAAAAGGAGTTTTCACTAAATCCTGAGAAGCAATGGATTTAGATCTGCAAGGCTGGTATCACCACCTGATAATGAGATTAAGAGCAGTAACAAACACCAGTCTTGACATGTGCTTAAAATAACCTCTCACTTCATCATGAAGGTTTCTGTGGCAGAGCGCCTACAAAACTAGAGCTCATGGAGGAGTTAAGTAGTGCTCGTAACAAGCACGAAGCAGAGAGGCAGGTCCAAGTGCTTGGCAGAAAGCTGTCCTCGGGACTGGAGCTCCAGGGTACGGTAAACCATCAGATCGAGCTTTATCAGTGCAAAACAGAGACCAAAACACAGAGCATCCTGGCCAGAAAGGTCTGACCAAGTCAGCCTGGGCAATACCAAGCACCCAAGTTCCTCTGAGAACTTTACAGCTTTAAACCAAACCCTGCAGTTCCCCACCTTGTTAGATATGTATAGTTGAAGAGTAAATACCCAAAATCGACTCATTTTTTTTCAGCTTGAAAAAGGAGAGGGGAAACTTCACATTAACTCTGCTTCAGCAGAGCAAGAAGATTCATATGCTCTCCATGACTGTATTAATCACCTCCTGGACCACAATGCTGATCTTCCAAGGAGAAACCACAGGGAGCGACATAAATCAGTTTGCAAAAAGCAGGTATGGATCATTACCTGGAGACAGGAAAGCATTCCTCTCATAAGATCAAACCCCAGATTATGCAGAAAACCAAATGGGTTTTAAGAAATGGCAGCTCTTAGGCTACAGAGGTTTGTACAAAACAGATTAGATCACAGTCTGCATACATGGGTTTGTGACTGGGACATGGTCAGTGAATCGTGAAGACGGGATTCTGTTTTAAGAGCAATCTTTTTTTTTACTTTTTTTCCATGTACCTTTGATCAGAGGAGGAAGAAAAGGTGTTTGAAAAGCATTCTGACAGGTGCAAGGAAGATAAGCTAGAGGCAGATCACACAGATGACAGCGTTTGGAAAAGAGGTGATGGGGGATTATCACCACAAATACACATAAGCTCCATTCTGTATAGTAGAACATGCCATTATTAATAATACTACTTATCCCTCTTATAGCACTGTAAGCTTTCAAAGGGCTATACAAATACTAATCACTAAGTGAAGGTGCCAAAGGATCCTTCGCGTATCCTGCTGATCGCAGCGGCTGAAAGCACAATAAGTACAATGTGTACAAAGGCAAACACGGGCCTGAACAATCACCATAGTTAATAACACTACAAAAAAAAAAGTGTTCTAAAGGGAAAGGTATTAGTGCGCATCCATCAGAAAACTATTCTTATCTAGCACCGTGGAGGCAACAGGAGATATAGAGAGCACAACAGATGCCACTGGGAGGAAGATGGAGCAGAGAAGTGGAAACTTCTACAGGAAGATGGAAAATGTCCACAAGGGAGACTAGGAAAACTTTGCAGACCTACTAGGGAGCACATGATGAAGCCAGGGCAAAGATTCTAGGGCAGAGGTGATGTAATTAAAAAACAGTCAAGAAGAAAGGTGATGGATCTTAGCAGTTACACTTTTTATATCAAGAATGGGGGGAAACCAAATAAGGGACTGGCAATAGGAAAGGCTGATCAGGACACAAGCTCACTCCTCGGCAACAGGAGCGAGGAACAAATTACATTAATTTTAGGTAATGATGGGAAACTGTTGCCAAATTGGGTGAACATTGATTAGAAAGCTCAGACAAACTCATCTTGTCCAGTCCTTGAATACTCAGGCAGTCCAGCAGCACTTTCTGCAGAAGTGCTCAACAGAATGCATAAAAAGCCAAGTCTGTAATCATACAGACTGACCCATCACATAGCGAGACAGAGCATAGCCAGAACTTCCACTGCACAAGTGTTAATTGCTGCAGCTGCAAAATGCCTCCCAGGAAGGATTTCAGGATCCCATCCAGTCTGTTTGGTCACTCTGGGGGTTTAACTACAGTTACTCTGCATTGAGGTGAACTCTGCCCTAAGTACCCACCTCAGACTAGCACAATTATAATAAAAAAAGACCACATCTTTCTTCATCTTAAATCACTTCTGCTATGAGGGTACCAATAAAACCAAGCTTCCTTAACCCAGCTTTTAGTCAAATACAAATAGAAAACAAAACCTATTCATTAAAAATATCTTTCCATTTCTGATGTGGAAAGGACACAGAGAATCAGTGCTCTGCTCCTGAAACAGAAGCCAAATGAGCTACTTAAAAGGCGCATAACAGAAACTCAAGTGCACTTTTCAGGCAAATCCTATATGACCCATTCTCTTCCTTGACTGATAATAGCTGCCTCGTCTCCAAGGCAATAGAGGAGACAGACCTCAGCAGTGTGTTAAATGAAATTAGCTCATTAATGTTTATTTCCTGGATGACTCTTTCACCTATAGCCACCAGACAAAAAGATCCTCTGGTCCATTCTGAATGGGGGAACTTGTCAAGCAGTAAAGAAGAGGTCCCCAAGTTTTCTTCTCTGTCGCAGCATCTTGGCCTGTAGTGAGGGGAGATTAATGCCTTCTGCATTAAAAAACTATTCTAAATGCAGAAAGGCCAAGTCACCATAAGGCACAGAGATTTTCATATCTGTTTAATGATTCTCAGTGCTTTTTAAATACTCATATGGTCTTTTTAAGTAGTTTGACTGGTAAAAACTATCAGAGGTTCCGGATTCTCAATGTGCCCTATCTCAGGGGCACCCAAAGGAGTAAAACTTAATGACATTTGTATCTGTGGCTCCTTCTGAAAGTTCTGCCCATTTTCCCCCATTTTCATCTGAAGATACTAAGTAGGATCCTAGCAGGAAGGAGGAGGAAAGAACTGAGAGATGACAGAAAGATTTTTGGAGATGCTGAGGTTTTGCCCCACGTCACCTGCCTGCTGTCAGGCTTTTAGTCCCGTCCCATGAATGCTCACAGCCAAACACTGATAACTCCAAGATAGCACGTTTGAGTCTGGGTTGTCAAAAACCAGGTTTCATTTACTGATGAAGAATCTCCAACTGCCATTTTCCTCATTCACTTTGTTGGTTTTACATAAAAGATTTGCTCCAGGGCTCCAAGTCCAACATGCATTAATGCCACCAGGATCATGCACGTGATTGCCAGCAGGACCCGATTACACTTCAATTCCTTTTCCTACATCATACTCGAAATGAACAACACGTGGCAAAACCAGCTGGTGTTGCGAAGGAAAGTCAAAGTAAATATCTCAGGCAGCTGCCTCTTCCATCCATCCTGTAGGAAACTTAGTCAAAAGCTGCCACATTTTACCAAAAGATCAGTTCTTATTTGTCTGGTTTATCTCCGTTGCTCAAGGATTTGACCATAATTGCTGCCTCTGGTAATTCACTAGTTGTGGTTTTTATTCTTAAATCTAATAATATTTCTCAAATCCCTTCTCATCAGATAGCTGGCATCTACGCTTTTTGGTATGACTTCTCTGGGATTGCAGAAATACACTGTCTCCTCCAAAACACTTCTTAACAACCAACAGTAACACCACCAAATTCCTCCAATGCCCTTGGGTGTATTTTGTATGTTTAAAATTCAAGAGAACAGCTGTCAAGCGAGATGATAATTGGACTCTGAGCACACCCAACGAGAATTAGTGAAATTACCCTCCGACAAACGTATGCTACAATCTCATAAGTGAAAAAAACAGGTTTCCTTATCACATAAAAATAGAGATATGATCTAAGAACGTCGATTTCAGATGAATGTTTATCTGAAAGATGCAGTGAGTCAAATGCATTGCTGGCAGCTAGGATAAAACAGACAAACAGAAGAGGCAACTTGACACCATAGCAGTACGGTGCCATCATTTCCAGACCTCAGACCACTTGAAAAAAGACTCCAAAGAGCAGCTGCACTGTTGCGGGCCTCCAAAGAGCTCATGGCATTGAAGGTCCTACCGAAGATGAGCGAGCTTGTATTGATACCTTTCTGGATTGCAGAATGGGGAGGAAGGACAGACAGTTTGTCCTAACCGACCATGAGTGGGAAGCAGTGATTGCCACAAGCAAGACTGACCCCAGGAAACCCCACACCTCCTGCCTGCTTGGTTTTACAACAAGGAGAGGGACTGCAACAGCCTGTGCTACTGGTGGCAGGAGCCACTTTCCTTCAGGACTAAAGCTTCCCACCTCGTAAAGATCCCAGAACTGCAACTATCTGAATACTGTGCTTCCACTCTACCTTCTAATACACACTTTCCGAGTGCCCCTGAAACTTCAGAATAACATTGCAGACACATCTAAAGAGCCTGCACATATATTAAGCTAGGAACTGAGGACTGTTAGACTCTCATTCCCTTATTTTCTAATCCAAGTTACTTGGTACAAAATCATCCTGGCCCATAACAGGTGATACCACAACACAGAAGGAATCCAAGCCCCTTAGTCACCATTGAAGGCTTCAGCATTGATCCCTCAAGTAGGAAAAAGTTGTAGGGAATTCCCAAACTTCCACAAGGTGGTCATAGCACAGAAGCAGGGTGACTGAAACCAGGTAAGGATCACGGAAGCTCATTAAAAGATAAACCACCAAACATTTTGCAACACAATCCGGCTCCGAGTAAGCAATTTACCAGCTCCAACAGGAAAATATCAACAGCAATTTTCACATTTAGTGGAAAACCTTAATCAGGCAGAAATGAGAACAGCATAAGAATTGGGAAATAGCGCATGAAATGGCTGCATTCATCCTGTGGATTTTCCAACAGCATCTGTGCAAAGCCAAATGCTCCCATTGCCTACCCAGGATCAAGGCCTCTGAGGCTCCAGGGAGATTTTCACACTAATATATTCCTCATTATTTGTCATAATGCAAAAGCAGAAATCAACCCCTACCTTTCAATTATTAAACAGCCATTAATTGTCATTTCTGCTGCATTTCTATTGCTTCTGCTCTGATTGAAATCACTGACCTGCAAAATTATTTTCTCTCCATCACAACTAATCAGTAATGGGACAAGAACAACCTAAAGGCTTTGCAAGCTCGTGTGTTTCCATGTTTTCCCAAAAAGGCACAAGGTCTCAAGAAAGAACATGAAAACATCTCATACATGCTAGATACACAGACTTCAACTCAGAGAGAAACACCTTGTTCCATCAATGGACACGCAGACTGGCCATTGGGACAAGGTGACAAACTGTAAATTAGAAACGGGAGCCAGGAGGAGAAGCAGCAAAACAACACAAACTTTCATTCTATCTAAACCTAACTACAAACCCCCCACACCTAAAACAGTGCTAAGTGAGAAGGAGCCTTTGCCTTTTCATAATTTCAAGGAGTAAAATGGGCTTCATTATCCCAAATATTTTTCCAGATATCAGTTAATGTTACATAGTCCAAATGTCACTGCCTTTATTCAGCCAAATCTTCCTACACATTCAAAGAGTTTCATCCAGTGTCAGACACCAGACTTTAGCTCTTGATTAAAGGTTACATCTATCTCAATGAAAATAAGATTACCCGCAATTTTTAGCAAAACATCTTTTTGCTAGGAAGTTGGATTTGAATCCAGTTGAATTTTCTTTCACAAAGATGCCTGCACTTGGTTGAAAAACTGTGGTTTCTCGTTGTGGTTTTCAAAAGAAGCCAATGTTTCCTGCCAGAAAAAGGGTGAGAAGAAAGGGGAAAAAATAAAATGTCATTTTCCAACCAGCAAAAAAGCACAGAAACAAAAAGCTGTAGTCAAACAGCTGGAAAGTTAATAATTAGGTATTTCTCTGCATCTCGTGATTTAATCAACCTACTTTTCATTGTGTCAGCCCCAGGAACATTTGACAAACAATGATGAAAATTTACTCCAAAAGCCTCTTCCAAGACAAGCTTCTTCAGCCACGGGGCTCACACGCTGCCAGGCGTAAGCAGATGCCTCCTTTGCACTCTCAGCAGGATGAGCAGGAAGGGGATGATGCAGAGACTGAAAGTACATCTAGGAGAACACCACAGCGGATGCAAAGGATGCACAATGTTGACTCTCTGGTTCGTTCTCCAGCTCTGCTTTGGAGAGGCAACTTACTCAACTCCACCTCATCGCCACCACATGCAACAGTCGGGCACTAGCTGCTCTGAAGCTGGTACTTACAATTCTGCACCAAACCAGTGGTACTGGCTGGCAGCAGAAAATTAGAACTTATGTCAGCTAAACAATCAACCAGAACCCTCCTAATCAAATGTTTTTAAATTATCTTGTTAGTAATTTAGCTATCACTCCAAAACATTAATCTTTGATTTTACTATACTATGAATAATTATTACATTCACAGAGCTGTTCTTATCAGCTCAGTTGTCAGTTGCCAGTATCTTTTGCTGCCTTAGTTTCATCTTTTTTTAATCCTCTCCCTCAGCAGATCTTTCCACTCAGGAGAAAATCATTTCAAAGAATTTTGCAATAGTACTTTTCATTTTCAGATTTTGAAGAATGGAATATTTTTCATCTTTGCAAGTCTGATCTTTTACCAAAAACACCTCATAGACATAAGACAGAAAAAAACAAACTGACAGATGAATAAAAACACAAAAGACAAAGAAAATGGTTTTGTGGGTATAACTTATTCCCAAGAAAAAAAAATCTTTTAAAGCTTGGCCAGATTAATTATCCCACTGTAGTCATCAATAACTTCCCATTCATTATTAGAGGATTTATGTATAAGATGTATGTAACAAAAACCTGTACAGCACTAACCTGCCCTTTTTATTACCATTTCTACGGAACAGAAGAAAAGAGGACAGAGAGGTCAGACAGACCACAAGAATACTTCATTTAAGCAGCCACTCTTAAAGTCATCCCAGGAAGCCACAGAACCAGAGAGTTTCCCAGTGTTTGGAGCAGCACGTGCTGATGGTCACAAACTATTTGGTCTTCACACCAGCAAGGGGATAACAGTTCATGGGTCTGGATTCTCTCTTAGCTAGAGTACCACAGTTTTAGAAGCCAATACTGCTGAGAGGCACATATTTCTCTACTTTATCTGACGATTTCTGCAGAAAGACTGTTTGTTTGTTAAATCAACATTCCACTCCTATTTTCCTCTTCACTATAAATGTCCCAACAGGAGGCGTTATAGATTGAAGCCTGTGGTCTTTCATCCACATGACTACCTGGGCAGGAAAAAAAGCAATCTTAGAAAGGTTTATTACTCGTATCCCTTATCAGTAGAAAGCAGGTGCAGAAGCAGCATACATAATCCGAGAAGGGCCCCAGTCTGGAAAAGCTACTGCTTCTCTCACAGTGTAATTGGTAACCCTCCTATCTTGGATTTGGTTACTGAAACTGCTCAAATACATTTTGGGTATTCCATAACATAAAAGCAGAAATTGTCCATTTGTGTGTCCATACGCACGTGTGGAAATATTGTATATCTACGTGTACTTATGTATAAATTTCCTCTGGGAATTTCTACACCTAGTGTTACATCTATACATTTAATCAAGATTGTGATTGCAGTAACCAGTCCATAACATTAAGAAGAAATGCAGTTATGACTGTCTGAAGTCTATACGGAAGACTAACAGCCCTGTAAGGGTTGCTGGAGCTGAGGAACTATTTTTACCAGGAGTTCTGAAAAAGCCTTAGCACCAATAGAGAAGTCCTACCCCTAAACTTGCTGGCAACAGCCAGGATAAACATCAGAGGGAGATCAGAAGCACTGGCTTTTACATGGACTTATTTTTCACTGCCTGACAAGATACACAAGCACTTTGGAAGACAGCCCTGTACTTTGGACAATCTCCTGCCATAGGTTTTCCTGAAGCTCTAAGCCACATTTTTCTTCCTAACAGCTCTTTGCTATCTCATCCCATAGGGAATATTGACAGTGAAAAAGTTCCCCACTTATGCAGGAGAAGCTGACAATGTCAGAAATAAATGTCACATTCTCAGGTCTTCTAAGCCCTCACTGTCAGATGGATCTTGGTTTCCTATCAATGAAACGAAAGTATTTTCTTTTGAAATCAGATGTTCTCCTCACTTTTGCTCCACCCCTATGCAAATTTGGAGAGGCAGCCACAGGCTGTTGTTGGCACCAGCCCTTAGCAAGGATAAGTAACCAACATCTTTCTTCATAGAATCATAGGATCACTAGGTTGGAATAGACTTATCGGATCATCAAATCCAACCATTCCTATCAAATACAATATATCCTAAAGGCCCCCTCTGTCAGATATCTTCAAATAGACACCCAGTCCTGTTCCATGGAAGCTAGAGTCACAACATATTTGAACATGCACCCAAATATCAGAGTAGTCTTTCACCATCTTCTCATATCTAATTCCTTTTCCATATTTTGTCCCATTAATATGTTATCGTGGAACACAGTGAGACCATTTAAGCAGCCAAAGCCAGACAAAAATCACATGCATTCCAGCCAGAGGAGATGGATTATACTTCTACATAAGGAATTTCATAACCACAATGTGATTATATTTAAATATCCCTCATGTTATTAGAAAAGTGTTTTGATTGGCTAACAAGGGTCCTCTAGCATGGAATGGGAGCACAGAGACCTGCACATAGTGGAACATAAGAGGAAGAACCATATGGCCATTAAAGCAGTTACTGCAGCACTGCAGAATAAGGGAGGAAAGAAAAAGCCACGGCCTTTATGGCTAATCCCCAGTAGCCGTACAATAATCCTGTTCTCCAATTAGCAGACAATTCAACCTCAGTAATGAGCCATGCAACACTTCAAATACTTTCTTCTTGTTCTCCCAGCAGGGAGTCTCCAGGGACTGTAGATTAAAGCAATATTTGAAGATAAAGGAAACAAGATACACAATAACAAATTGGAGGAGAACTAGAAAAAAAAAAAAGAGACTGAACACCTAACCTGAGAGGACAACAAACAAAAACAGCTGGCAGAGCTAAGGAGGAAGTTTGAAAAGGAAAGTGAAGTGTTTAGATGGCAGAAAGGCTTAATGGATTAGATGATTCTTCTGGGAACATGAGCTTTAGCCTGATTAGGCAGCACACCTTACCCACAACCTCATTAAAACCAGAACCAAGCTGTTAAAGGAATAAAGGAAATCAAAATATTTGACAACGGGAAACTGAAAAAGCAACAAAGTACAAAAAATCCCCTTTGTTTTCCACTCCCAGCTGACACTCTAGCCAGATTATCTCCAGGGGAGACTCCTCATCCCATTCAAGTCAACAAGAATCTTTGGGCACTCAGCTTTGTGGAGCCAGATATCTCTGAAATAAAGCTCAGAGCCACCTGCGTCGTGGCAAAGTCTCAATGCACAGGTTGGGACTTGATATTATCTGTAAACTACCATCACCAGGGGAATAAGGAAACTTGATTGCAGGAATAAACAAGATCAGTTTTGCAGTGATGGATCTCAGCTGGAAAAAAGTGGTTAAGGGGGGATTCTTAAAAGAAATATGCAGAACAGTCAAGCAACACAATGAAAAGAAAAAAATAAAGAGTGTTCTCCACACTCTAATGTTAATTTAAGAGTGAAAAATTTAGGAAAATATTACAACATATGTGAAATAAGAAAAAAAGCTCCATTGCAGATTAAGCACTAATGCACAAGAAGAAATACACTGTTGATGCCAGAAACTCCAATATTAACAAACTCCATAAAAATGTGCAAGCTCTACTAGGATTAATGAGCTTTCCCTTCATGGAAGTCCCCAAATTCAGAGCAGTTTGCAGACCACGTGAAATCTAAACCACAGCAACAGGTTTGTATCAAGTCAACTTGATTCCTTTCCAATATGCTTAGATAGCTCCCATCACTCTTATTCCAGCATCTGGTGACACAGGACAGCATTTGTGCCACCAGAAATATATATAATCATCAAATAAAATTATGATAGAGTGACTTTACCAACATCATACATCATAAGAACATCATGACACATCATACCTCATAAGAAGTATCATCCCAGTTCCATATGTTTATCCTTCTCCCTGCAGACTATGGAGAAACTGAAAAACATATCTTGAATGCTGACAAACTTGGGCTGCTATGGGCCAAAGGCAAATACTAAATGAACAGCCTCTAGTTCTTCATGACCTTCACACTGTATTTTGTTGCTACAGGAAAGGACCCAAATTGAACTGCAGACCCAGGAGAAGGAACAGAGGCTTCAAGAATATCTGAAGAACCAGCAAAGGGATGAGAAACATGGGGGTGAGCCGCTCAGCAGAGCCCTGGGGGAGCAACAGCTGTCTGAATTGAGCTGAGCTTCTTCTCTTCATTATCTCTCCTTAAAACCAGCTGAGCTGCAGATTCAAACAGAGCCCATTATTGGGTGGGGCAGGGCAAGGTAGTGGTGTTTGCCAATCAGTATCTTATCATAGCCCAGGTAACAATTCTCTATATTCATTCCAGATCCTCCTACCAATAAGAAACTTGTATTTGCCCTAAAAGCCTCAGCACCTTGCTGCCCTGGTTATTTAATGCACAAAATTGCTCACAATTCATTCATTTTCCCCGTTTGTTATTGCAGGGCCCCTCAGAACTGCCACACTGCTGGCAGCATTTTGTTTTGTTGTTACAAGAAGAGAGAGGACCGCATCATTTATTCGGGAAGAAAAAAAAAAAATCACTGTCACAGAGACCTTTTTTTGGCCACAATTGCTGCCCCGAAAACTGTCAGAAGGAATATTTTGTCTCTTAGTTAATTTGCATCAGGAAACGGGAGAAGAGCAGAGTGATGAACTTGTTGCTAATAACTAGATGAGGATCCACCCCTCTGCAGCTGAGAAATCCTTCCCCATCACCGTGTGCAGCCCAGGGCAGCGTGCTGATCCTCAGCCTGGCCTGATTAACACCAAACCAGTGCTGCAGGTGCCTCACACTGTGATTAATTAGGCATGTGTGGGTTGAACTTCCAGTGAACACTCGAGAGGGCATTAGCTGATATCACCTGTGATGCTCTCAGTTGGGTCCCCATCTCCTAATAGAGCCTCTTCCGTTCTTAACAGCCCAGCTATTACTGCATCTTCTCATTCCTATTTGTTTAGAGACCAATAAGCAGAAAAATTTCATTAGTTACATAGATGCAGGCTGTGCTTTTTACAGAGAGGGGAAAGAAAGAAAGAAAAACCTCAGGATTATTTAAGGAATACCTAAATGTTCCTCAGGCACCTCTCTGAGTGGCCTTGCTGACCAAACCGTGTGATTCAAACACATTAAAAACATTAACTCCTTCCCACAAACAGATAACACAGGAATTTCTGGTCGTAAATTAAAGATTTTTTTCTGAGAGGCTGCAACAGTAGCCTTTGGACAGCTGATTGCTTCTGCACAGGAGTAGGGGAGAGGAAAAAAGTTTAACACGATGGAACATGACCAGTGGGTAAAGCCGTGGGACTGTGTTCACCAGAGATCAGAGACACAGCCAGAAGCCCTCAGGCTCTGTAGCACCTGGGATTTTGGGTACTGAACCTCCAATCAAAAGGCTTCCATTTCTTTCATTTCTAAAACAAAGCTAAATATAATTTTAGCTTTAATTTAAACACACATTTAGAGTGTTTGCTGATATCCATAAGAGAAGAGGTCTTAAAATTAAGGTGATGCGTCTCTCCTGAAGTTTTTGTTTCCTATTTTTTTGTAGATAAAAGAGTATTTGGAGTCCTTTCCTGCTCTTAAAAAAAACGTGTCTTCATAACTAGTTAAGACACCCTCTAACAAGTCTAGCTCTTCTGATCTGCCACATCTCTTGTTTTTCTATGCATGAAAACAATATTTGCTATATTTGTTCTGTGTATTCTTCTTCTCTGACCAGAGGGATTAGGTTTCAGTAATTACTGTTCTAACTGCTTGCCACTATTAAGTTCCTCAATAGAGTCTTTAGAGCTTTTTAAAAACACATTATGGCATTTTATCAGGAGATATGCCATTTCAGACTTTTTATTAGCTACAGGCCACTCAAGTAATAAAGTCACTCTAGTCCCTTAAAGGAGTTTAAATTATGAAAATCTAAGCCTGTAACAAAAGGTTTGAAATACTAGAGTTGCTTTTTCTCTTTGGTTCATTGTTCAAAGAACAGCTGGAGCCCCAGCATCTTAAGTTCTGCACAGAGCATCTTCAGGCTTGGCATTCAGCATAACTAACAACCTAGACCATCCCTCAGAGACATCAAGTCCTTTGGAGTGGACTGTATTTTAAAATTTTTAAAAAGGATTGAAAAAGAAGTACAGCAAGGCTAGTCCTCTGTGCAGAGCAGTTCCTTTGACTTCAAAGCCAATTTAGAGCAAATCTGGCTCATTGTTTTCTCCAATTTGTGTTTTCATCCTTTACTGTCCCCAACCTTCAATTAATTACTCTCTCCAGCAGGTCTCCAAAAACCTTCCTATTTCCTCTTGCAATTACTGTTGTATATTTTAATAACACTCTTCTAAATAAATTGGAGCCCCGAAGCTATTCATGCCCTGAGAGCCTGCAAATTCCACATGGGAACAGAATGCATTTTTCTGAGAATCGTAAGAAAGTTCTCAGCAGGCAGCACCACCGCAATGTCGTGAGGAATGCACTCCTCACACCAAGTGGTGCTGCACCTCATCTCTAATGGCCAGCAATGAACTTGGAGCCATTCTAAGCACAGACCATCAGTAGTTTGTCAGCAGCCTATGCTGGAAAGTCAGGAGATGAAGATGGTCATTGGCCTCTAAGTCAGAGTTGAGACCTAGCAGCAAAGCTTGAAATGCTAGTAGTTGTCTTCAATTCATAGTGCAAAGCAATCGTAAATCCACTCCCCGGTTGATACTTAAGTCCTCTCTGACAGGAAAGGGAAACCAAGTAGCATCACTGGTCCCACAACAATGTCATGTGTGTGCATGCAACCTTAACAATATCCACTGGCAACTGAGTTCCTGAAGGAAAGATCAAGCCAACAGGATAATCGCCTTCCCATAACACTAATGATCCATTTTCAAGCAACCATTACCAGCTTTTAGCCATGCAGCAATTGCCACACTGTTCCTCTTGAGCTTCATTGTTCTGCATCTGGAAAGTCCTGAACGAAGGGGACCAGTGAGAAGAATTCATCTTTTCAGCAGGTTATCAAGTTACACAGGGATACAGGTGCCAGCATTATTGCAGCACGCTGGAATGTTTAGCTCTCCTTCTAAGCTCAACCCTGGCTGGGTTTTGCATTACTTTTCAGTTCAAGAGCAAAGCCCTACCCAGAGAAAGGGTCCAACTTAACCAAAAACCCTCCAGCTGATCAGAGGCAAAGAGGAGGGTAGAGGACAGCTCAAAGCTGTGATGGTGAAAGCCCGCCCAGTAGAAAGCAGAAATAGTCAGCCAATTAAACACAAAGAAACAAAACTGAACACATGCAAACAAAACCCACCACACATTTCTTTACTGAAGAAAAGTGCAATTATTGAATCAAAGTGACCCAACTGCAGGACTGGAAATGGAGAGCTCGAAGTCCTGCCCAGGCGATGTTGTGGAAATGCAGATGGGGCGAAGGCAAATAACTCCCTTCGTCTTAAAAATAACTAGAGGTGATTACAGCTCCTTCTGCAGGCTGAGCCGAAGGGTCATGAGCAGAGAGCAGCCATCCCTGCCATACCATGGGGATGCAGCAGGAGCCCTCAGAAGGGACTCTGAGCCTGGTTGAAAGCTACTGCAGTGCTGGCACACAGAGCTGCACCCTGCCACACATGCTATTCAATTAACTGCCTGTTCCCTCAGGAGCGCAGCACAGAAACAAAAGTTTCACCAGCAACAGAAGATTTTTTTGAGTCAAAATGAAGGCTACTTAAGTTTTCTGTTAGAACTAAAGATGTCTATCTCTCAAAATATAAATACTTTGATGTGGAAGCAGCACACAATAGCATAAACACAGGGATAGATGACAGGGGTGAGAACTGCTAGCAAGCACACATTTATTTATATTTGATTTATGCTGTGAAAATCCCCAGACAAATACAATTTTCCTCACATTGTCTTACTGTTTTATAAAAAAAAAAAAGGGACAGGAAAGCAGCCGAAGAACCTGGCATGCCCATTCCCTTCACCACCAGAGCAGCTGTCCTCATGCATCCTGCAGGTCACTCTCTCTGACTGCATCATTTGTTTATTTTGGGTGCATTGCAGTCCCCATCCGGTGTTGCATGTTGGTGTAAGACTGATGGATGTAACATCACTGGAGCCAAGGAACAAGCATGAGAGAACCCCGTGCTCCCAAGTACCTCTCACAGGCTGCCCCCTTGCAGCATCAAGACCTCCCAAAGGCTCCAGTGGGTTAAAAGAAGCCACAGCCGTTAGACCTGCACTGCTAAAAAAAAAGAAGGTTGACAACTGAGTCCTAACTCCAAATCAGCACCTACTGCCTCAAGTCCTGGCAGCCTGGGGCTTTCCTCTCCTTCAAGAGATTTGACTGGGTGGCATCCAGGTCAGTATAGCTAAAACAGCACCCGGATGTAAATAACTGTGAAACAACAATAAGTTTGACCTGTGTATGAACAAAAATAAGCACAAAAGAGAGCGTGAGCACACATGTAGCTGCTGGAGATAACTGATGCTGTGAGGGGAAAGGCACAAGCCAGGAACGCAGACACAAGTTTGGTACCTGGTGCAGCAGTGACCTCTGCTCAGACTGGGATTAAATCACTCTTCTATACATAAAATGGCAGCGGTTTTTTCTTCTTCCATCTCACACAAGGAAACCATCAAGAAAAATGCAATAATTAAGAGGCTTAATACTACAGAGTTTAGAGGCATGTAATTATTTTTAAAAGGTGTATTTTTTGAGCCTGAAATGGGATTTCAGAAATATTAGTGTGGGAAAGAAAAGAGCCCCTGGATGCCACTATTTTAGTCTGCTTCCTAGCTTGGGGTGATGCCAACATACCTCGCTAAAGCACTGCCCTGCTGCACAGCGGTTCGTCTTTGCCACGGCAGGCACTG
>WAAB01015533.1:351515-392256 GCA_013389865.1 Piaya cayana
GGACAGGAAAGCAGCCGAAGAACCTGGCATGCCCATTCCCTTCACCACCAGAGCAGCTGTCCTCATGCATCCTGCAGGTCACTCTCTCTGACTGCATCATTTGTTTATTTTGGGTGCATTGCAGTCCCCATCCGGTGTTGCATGTTGGTGTAAGACTGATGGATGTAACATCACTGGAGCCAAGGAACAAGCATGAGAGAACCCCGTGCTCCCAAGTACCTCTCACAGGCTGCCCCCTTGCAGCATCAAGACCTCCCAAAGGCTCCAGTGGGTTAAAAGAAGCCACAGCCGTTAGACCTGCACTGCTAAAAAAAAAGAAGGTTGACAACTGAGTCCTAACTCCAAATCAGCACCTACTGCCTCAAGTCCTGGCAGCCTGGGGCTTTCCTCTCCTTCAAGAGATTTGACTGGGTGGCATCCAGGTCAGTATAGCTAAAACAGCACCCGGATGTAAATAACTGTGAAACAACAATAAGTTTGACCTGTGTATGAACAAAAATAAGCACAAAAGAGAGCGTGAGCACACATGTAGCTGCTGGAGATAACTGATGCTGTGAGGGGAAAGGCACAAGCCAGGAACGCAGACACAAGTTTGGTACCTGGTGCAGCAGTGACCTCTGCTCAGACTGGGATTAAATCACTCTTCTATACATAAAATGGCAGCGGTTTTTTCTTCTTCCATCTCACACAAGGAAACCATCAAGAAAAATGCAATAATTAAGAGGCTTAATACTACAGAGTTTAGAGGCATGTAATTATTTTTAAAAGGTGTATTTTTTGAGCCTGAAATGGGATTTCAGAAATATTAGTGTGGGAAAGAAAAGAGCCCCTGGATGCCACTATTTTAGTCTGCTTCCTAGCTTGGGGTGATGCCAACATACCTCGCTAAAGCACTGCCCTGCTGCACAGCGGTTCGTCTTTGCCACGGCAGGCACTGTGAGTACTCTGTTTGGTCACACTCACTGCCTGCTGGCCTTTGAAAACATGCACACAAATTGTAATTTTCAATTGCAAAAAGGCTAGTGAAAGATGGAAATATCACAGAATCACCAGGTTGGAAGAGACCCACCGAATCATCAGGTCCAAACATTCCCAGCAATCACTAAGTCATGTCCCTCGGTACCTCATCCACTCGTCCCTTAAACACCTCCAGGGAAGGTGACTCAACTCCCTCCCTGGGAAGTCTCTGCCAGTACCCAGTGACCCTTTCTGTGAAAATTTTTTCATAATGTTCAGCCTAAACCTCCCATGGTGGAGCTTGAGGCCATTGCCTCTCGTCCTGTCTCCTGTCACTTGGGAGAAGAGCCCAGCACCCTCCTCTCCACAACCTCCCTTCAGGTAGTTGGAGAGAGCAATAAGGTCTCCCCTCAGCCTCCTCTTCTCCAGGCTAAACACCCCCAGCTCTCTCAGCCGTTCCTCATAAGGCCTGTTCTCCAGCCCCTTCACCAGCTTTGTTGCTCTTCTCTGGACTCGCTCCAGAGCCTCAACATCCTTCTTGTGGTGAGGGGCCCAGAACTGAACACAGGATTCGAGGAGCAGTCTCACCAGTGCTGAGCACAGAGGGAGAAGAACCTCCCTGGACCTGCTGGAAATATAACACACTGCCACACAAACCTTCATGCTGGCAGCCTTGACCCCAAGGTTTTTCAAAACAAGCAGAGAAAAAAATCAAGAGTTTCAGTCCAGGGGAACACCCTGTGGCTCAGGTGGTCACTTGCAGACCACAAATAATCATCAGCACAGGCCAAGGAGAGGAGTTTGCAAAAGCTTCTCCACAGGTCTCTGGCAGAACTGCTGGGGAAAGAGTTGGCAGAGCAGATCCTTCCCTTGCCAAGTCTTAGTCACTGCTATTAGCCCCCTTCGGCCTCACCAACACAAAGGTCACCCAAACATTATTTCATAAAGAAAGAGCAAAGTGCCAAATCCAAAGCTGTGACATACATTTCATTAGGTGGAATGCATTTACCTTGGGGGTTTGGTGGGTTTTGTTGTGAATTAGGACAGAATTGAAACCAAATAAAACCAGCAAAGATCCATCAAGCCCTGCTTTATAGTTAATTGGCTAATGTGACCGCCTCAAAATGTCATGCATCAGCCTACAAGAGGGTCTTTTTATAGAATGAGTAATTTTAATTAAATATAGTCATTTCAATATCCTCATGTAATATCCTTTTTCTTTCTTTCTTTTTTTTTACCACTAAGAAGCACACTTTTATTCAGAAATAACAGCTGAGTGATGGCCTTTGTCTAACTCTTACCATCCAGTACATTGCTGACTACGCAGCAGCTCTGAAGGCATGGGGAAGATGACAAATTTGATCTTACCAATAAAAGTCACCTTTTATAACCGGTCCACAGATAAATTTCTTCGAATCAAGCATTTGTGATTCCAGTGGCTGCAAAAATGACCTTTGATTCTTGCCATCTCAGTTTTGAGGCCAGTCCTGGCCATACATATCCCTGACAAAGAACAGAAGATCCCATGGAAACCCTCCCTGGTACCTCCTGGGGCGATGAATAAAGCAGGGGACCAAATAACTGTCTAGATGTGCTGATATCAGAACATTTAGGGAAGAGAACAAGAAAAGTTAAAGATCAGTGATGGATTCCCAGCAGAAATGAGCAACAGATAACACCTCACTCTGAAGCACATTTTACTGCTTGCTTTCTAGCCTTCTCTAACACCAGGAGAATCTCACTGAGGAAACAGCAATTTGTTTCAAAGTGTAGCTAAGTCACAAACCAGCCCAACTGCCTGACGTCAGATGAACTGTAAGACTTGGCATTTTTGCATTTTGAAACAAATTCTATTTTAAAAGCTCCACGCTAACCATCAATCAGGAAACAAATTGAATGAGAAGCAAAGCAGCATGCAAGAAACCTCCCATCTTCCAGGTGCTTCTAGCCCCACAAGGGCACACAGGGAGGAAGCTGATGCTGCTGCAGAGTTAAAAACATGACGGGACCTGCTGTGATCACTCTTCCAGAAACACCTGCAGTATATCACCACGGTTTGTAAGCCAATAGTCTGAGGAAAAGTTCCATCACACCTCACCTTGCTGAGGACTCAGAGTATAAAGTTTCTCCTCTGCTCATGCTCTTCTTAATAAAATACCAGTCTGAAGGGTGACATAGCAGAGAAAGGATCATTCTTATTAAAGAGCTGCTGCTACATTTACGAGATGTTAAAAAAATAGTGATAGACGCAGAAGCCTTTAAAATTAAATAATACTATGCCCCACTATCACCCCCCAAAATATCAGGAAAAAACACAAAGGACCAATGAAAAGTTAATTCTCCATACTCCATCATAGAGCTGCTATAGAGCAAGTGGGTTTTGTTTCAAAACAGAAGTTTTTTAGGAAAGGTGGACATTTAAATGTATTTTAGAATTATTTTCATAAGAAACTAGGCATCTGAAACTGGAAGCGATGCTGATTTGGGGTCAGATAAATATAATTCTATATCATTTACATGTACTCTTTCCAAACAGCTCTATTAGATACATTTTTCTGAGTGCAGTCAGTTTACATGCATTAAAAAAAAAATAAATTTACAAGGGAATTTCCATCACTTCTACAGTTTCCCAACATTGTCTTCCTTTCCTGCCCTATTATCCATTCCACTTAGTCTCCATGTGGTTCTTCCCACAGCAGTTGTGTGGACACACTGGTATCGTGCTAACACCAACACTTGCCCAGAACAGATAAGGCCTCTTTGCAGCTTGTATTGACTAAAGCTGCACAAGAGACATTGGAGATAAGTGGATTGAAATCAAGTGGGCAGGGAGCTATTGAGAGAGCGGAGCAAGAATATGCCTAAATTCCCAGAGGGCTCTGAATAGTCACAAATCAAAGCAGAGTTGAATTACATCTTCATCCACAGCAGAAAAGTGACTTTGAGCAAAAACAAAACAAAAACCTTTATATAGCAAAGCCATTTGGGCAGGAAAACTTTTCAGCTGCTCCTCCAGCACTTCAGAGCACTTAAGGTTCTGCCCAAATGCACCAGAGACACCCCTCCCAGAAATCACAGAACCCTCACAGGATGGCAATGAAGACAACAGCCTCAAACTCAATACAGAAAGCTCTTCCACTGCTTGAACCAGTGCCCACCAGAAGGAAAGTGATTTAATGCAAATGGGAGAGAACCACCTCAACTTTGGGATTGTGAGGAGTGAAACCACAGCTATGGGGCTACGGAAGGAAAAGAGCAAAGGAAGGAGGTGGTTTCTGGCAAAGCATCAGCCTCTGCCTCCACATCAGCCCTCTCCATTCTCACCGAGACGGCAAGACATGGGCAGACTGTGGAATTCCTTCTGGCTGTCCTACTCCAGCCTAAGCTACCCAGTTGAAGTAGGTTTCAAGGCCAGAAAGGTGGTATTTTCATGGCAACAAAACTACTAGGCAATAGCAATCTTGCTGTTAAATCCCAGTGAAGCAAAGGCAGCTGGAGAGGATTCTCTCTCCTGCTTTGTCAGTAAAACACCAGTATCTTATTTCCAATAACACAGGAACTTCAAGACAGATTTGCCATTACTCTGCAGAGAAAAGGCCTTTTTTCCAGAACTGAAGGCAAACCTGCAAGGCAACTGGTTTTTCAGAGGTAGCATGAAAATGTAAGAATAAGATGGTTTTCAGAAGAAGAGTTAAAAGTAACACTTATTCATTTGGCAACCCCAGCAATCACATTCCTTCCTACCTGTGATGGTTTCCTTCTCCCAGCCTCATGGTCAGTCCTTCCAGTCACGTCCTTTCCTCTTGCTCTCATTGAAGTCAATGTTGTTAACACGAAGGCTAATGCAGGGTGTGTTTCAAGTCCAAATTCCTGAAAACAGTCCGTGTCCGAATTTCAGTGTTGATGATGTTTACCCTCCATAGCAAATAATCCATAGTAGTAGACAGGGATGTCAAGGCTCCCATTCAACCCTGTGAATAATACATTCAGTAAGAGTATTTTGTCATAAGCTTAGATAGGAGGAAATTGTACTCTGCTCATGTAGCACACGTGGTCACAGAGAAAAGCAGCAATACTTACAGGTAATAAAACTCACTCGATATGTGAAAACAGTTGCATAAACCACTATTTGAACTACTCCTAAAGTGTTTTTCCTTCTATGGAAATAATTTTGCCTCGGAAGGTGATGGCTCTCTTCTAGACTATTGCATTTCAAGGCCTTGTGAGCTGAAAGGAGCATCAGCCCTTCTTCCTCACCAATTGCACCAGCTAGAGCCTTACATGGGTGTAGAATATACCAGGGCAGGAAAGTGTTTTGTTTCATCCTGCACAAAGAAATGACTTCAGCAGGCACGTGCCCCAAGTTAAAAAGCCCAGAGAGATGTCAGCAGTGCAGCAGTTTTGGGGAAAAAAAATCAGTAGGCAGGGTTGAGTGGGAGATTAGCAGAGGCAGCACGGAGCAACTTTAGATGCCCAGATGAGAGGATTCCAGAAACTCAGAATGCTAAACTCAACTCACCCAAGGAGCCTATTCTCCCACAGAGACATGGCAGCATGTTTTGCAAGCATTGACCACATCCAGCCCCCACGCACACATACGGCTCTTCTTAGGAAGGCTAACCTTGACATTTAGCAAACCGGTAATGCCCTCCCAAACTCAGATTCATCTCCTCCTCTTCCCCAATTAAAGATTTCTCTCATCGCCCCATTTCTCCTGAGTTAACGATGACACTCAGTGGCCAGGAGGATTCCCTGCAGTCATATTCATGCTACAACATCCAACTGTTAATATTCATTATATGTTACACATAGCAAATGTCTTTGTGTGTTTCAAGATCCTGAAATTATATGGAAAGATCGCAGAAATAGAGTCTTAAGAAAAGGGTGAAAGAAAACCATAATCTTTTTTCCAATTTTTGCAGTGACCTGGGAAATATTTTCCATCAATCCCCATCCAGACTGTTAAAAAAAGCAGACCAGAGGCAACGGCAGCCCGAGATCAAATTATTAAGCAGGAACATTCAGAGAGCACGTAGTCAAAGCAAATCATGCTGCTAACATACAAATCCAAACCACAAGCTGAAAAGTCAGGTATTTTTAATGTAAAACTTGTGTTCTCTTATCCTCTTGCACCCTCAAGGATGGAGGCAAAACAACCGTATAAAGTAAAGCTTGAAAGTCTGCCTCTGGAGCTTTGTCCTGTTGCTTTTTGACACAACAGAATTTTTATCGGTGGCTCAGTTCTGATAAGTCAGAGCCTGATGGGCAACAGAAAGAGGATCAAAAAAAACCCACTATTGTGTACGAACAAATAAGTGATGAATAATTTAATTCCATTCTCAGACAGCATTTAATCAGAAGGTTTGAAGGATTGTTATACATCTCTCCAGAAATACAAATCTCACTGGTATGATGTCTTTCAGTTTTGACCTAGACACAAAACTGCTCTTTCACAGAATCACAGAATGGTCAGGGTCAGAAGGGACTTCTGAAACTATCCAGTCCAAACCTGGAACTCATCCAGTCCAAGGGTCACCTGGACCAGATCGCACAGGAACACATCCAGGCAGGTTTGAATCTCTCCAGAGGAGGAGACTCCACACCCTCCTTGGGCAGCCTCCGTGCCACAGACCCTGTTCTCCATCCAGCTCACTATTCACTCATCTAACCCACACTTCCTAAGCTCCCCCCAGGAGGATATTATGAGAGACAGTGCCAAAAGACTTGCTGAAGTCAAGGTAGGCAACATCCACTGCTCTTCCCTCAGCTACCCAGCCAGTCATAGAATTACCAGGTTGGAAGAGACCCACCGGATCATCGAGACCAACCAGTCATGCCATTACAGAAGGCTGTCAGGTTGGTGAATCCCTGTTGACCACTCCCAACAAACTTCTTTTCCTCCAGATGCTTAGACATGCCATCTGAGATGTTCTATCACCTTTCCAGGGAAGGAAGTGAGGCTGATTGGCCCAGAATTTCCTGGTCCTCCCTTCTTGCCTTTTCTTTGAAGGCTGGAGTGACAATGAATTAAATATTTGTTTTACAGCATTACTGTGCTGCAAGAAAAAAAACAGTAATTAGATATCACACTTCAGCCATTTTAACACTAGGTATTTCCTAGAGTCTGTTTCTCATAGTAATTCTCCTCTTCCCTGAATTGCTGTGCTTATTATTTTTCAGGGAACAGTTTGACACTTTTTTCAGTCCATCAATTCTGGACTGCATCTTAGGCTGAAGCACAAAAAGCATTCTTTCAAATTATTTTATAATGTAATGTACATGTAATTTTAAGTGCATGCAGATGCTGACAGAATCTTAAACTGTGTATCTTGCTCCTTCTGACAATAACAATTCCACTCATTTAAGATTGCTTGCCTCTCCTTGGATGAGAACATTAATGCATCACAAAGGAAAAGGGTTTCCATCTTATTTATTTGCAAAGGGAATTAATTTAAATGTTGTACAGGAGTTTTGTTTTGTTTCTTGTCATTGTGGCATAGCTGGTTTCTGTCATTCCAGTGAAAGCATCAATAAGTTATACCTTATTATTAAACATTATTACAGCTGCCAAGTCAAACAAGACGGGAAATGCAAGAATTCAAGTTTGGTTCCCAGCATGTCTACTTTATGTTACTAACTTTAAAATAAGATCTGCCTTTGAGTGCTCTGAATTTTTGATGCTCACAACAGCAATCACTGAGCATAATATAGGCACCTCGAACACACTTCTGGCCATGGCCACATCTCTCCGTCACCTACAAGTAGGTTCAGGGACTATCCAGATGGCACTGAGTACTTGTGAATGTCCACTGGGGACTATTGCTGAAGGAACATCAGCAAATAAGACACTAGAATATCATACAGAGTACAGGAGCTCCGGGCAATGAAGCACGCTTGAGTCATCATGGATGGGCATCCTATGTGCCACCTAGCCAGCCGTAAGGGCTACAGAACACTCAAATATGCTGAAGGATAGAATTTTAGAAGCAGTAATGCCTCAGGTTGAAGAGGTCTCGTCTAGGTTACACATACTCAGAATAAACTAACACAGTTTGGCGCTGACAAGCAAATTGAACATCCTCAAAGCCCTTGGGCGTTCCTTGGAGCTAAAGGAATTTTATAATAAGCTCCATCTCTTTAAGAAGACTAGAAACCTAGCAAATAGCATCATTAATCCTTCCCCTTACTCTCTATCACTCTAATGATGGAAAAGTAAATTAAAATACTCCAGTGTAAAGAAGCATGAGAGAACTGGGGTACTCTACCTTCCATAAAATATTAAATCAGATCCACTGACAAGACCACCAATTTCTGATTATTAAAAAGACATTTAAAGTACAACTCAGCTGCCAAAATAAGAGAACTCAACTTTGCAAAGCCCTGACACATTAACATGAATCCCTGCCAGATTAATCAGCAAGGAAAGCCAGCAAAGTGACCCACAGCATGACTTCTGTCCCTAGGACTCAGCTTGCTTAGCAAGACCCGTGCAGGATTTATATCAGCCAGGAATTAAGCTTAGGAAGCTTAATTAAGCTTAGTTTTTTATACAAAGATTCACAGATAGGACTAGACCGTCCACAAGCCTCCTGCCTCAGTTACATAGAACCCATCAGCCAAGCAGGTCACTTTATTTACACTGCAAGCGCTGAGCCTATAGCTGTACAGCAAGCCCATACTATCCAGGTAATTATAGACTACCTGCCAACAAGTTATTTCTTCTCTTTCCTCCATCTTCAAGCCTGCAGCTGCTACATAGCAGTGATCACACTCTTGACTTTATTCAAACAACCTGCAATAAATAAACAGTTAACAAAGAATTCTATTTAGCACATAATAGCTGCTATTAAGATTAATAGCAACTACATGCACACATTGCTGGGAAAATTAGCGGGTATGACATTTACTAGGAGGCTGTTGGAAAACACATGAAGGTCAGTCAGAGGTTGAACTTGTCACTCAGGCTTTGCTTAACTTAGATAACCCAGCAAATGGCTGACTCAAGCTCGGAAGGCTCTGGTACAGGTATCTCATGAGGTTTCTTAAAGAAAATACCCACAACAGCAAGGAGTTCCCATAGAGCTGAAGTGCAACCCACAGTGCAGCCTGCACCCAAAGGCTGCCAGGGCAGGTTCTTCCACAGTGCCTTGAAATAATAATGCCTGCCTGGCTGATAAGACAGTGTCAGATCTAGGGGAACCCACAGCTTGGCCAGGTGATTACAATGGAAAGAAAAAAAAAAAAAAGAAAAAAATAGTTTCTTTCAGAACAAGAGAAGCAGGAACCCTTCCAAATCTCCTGCTCTCTTCCTCCACCAGCCCTGATAGGCAACAGAGCTGTTATCCAAAGTCCAGACACCCCATGAAATCGTGCAACCAGGACACGGTGGGAAATTTTCTCCTTTCCCATCCTTTTAAAGGCCCAGGTTACGCCCTGAAAATATAACAGTTTAACCTGCTCCATTCTGAATTATCTTTGTAAACCTCACCTTGGGAACTTGCATTGCATCTAAATGAAAATAAAGGACAAGCAGAGTACGGAGATCATCAAAATAGGAACTGCAGGTGCTGAAGAGGAAAGGAAAGCATAATGCGTAACAACACGATTTAAAAAATTATTCCTAGCATTTCACCTGCAGAAAGCAAAGCACTGCACAACAGCAGTAAACATTATAATCTGTTTACAGCGGAGAGACTGAAGCACAGCAAAGAATTTAACCCAGATCCAACAAACTAGTAACAGCATCAGGAATGGCACCAACCGCCCAGCAGCCGCTTCACTGTTCCACGCCCAGCCCTGTGTCATCTGAGGACATCGAATAACTGACAGGTGAGTAGGAAAACTGAAACGGAGAGAAAGGAGAGGAACAAGAGATCTGCATTTTTCAGTCACCCTGCATGACATTCAATTCTACTAGCTTGAAATAATTGCAGCACATACATCTTCATCAGATCTATTCAGAATGAGGTGAATCATATCCAAAAAGTGCCTTTTTCTCTCATTTTCAATGCAAGTTATCTAAACAGTCACACTGATGCAGACATAGACACTGTAAGCATTGCAGCTTTACTGGGGAGAGTTTTGTGCCAGATCTCTGTGTATTTCCCTGTGTGATAATAATACCAAGACACTCAATATACCTCTCAAAATCATCTCTGTTGAGACAGAGAGCTGGGCAACTACTTATCAAATCTCCAAGTCCTAAAAGCGTTCATATTGGAACCAGCAGGTATCCTTTTCATACGATTAATTTCATCACTATAGATGAAATAAATCTTGTTTTTCTGGTTTCTGTCAGCCAAAGTTACTTTTGGAAATTAAGCACTGAAAACAGATACTTTTCAGCCCAGCCCTATAAAACTTCAGTTTTGGCCAAGAATAGCTTTCTCCCAGTTGTCCGAGAAGAAGCAAGAAGGGTCTGGAGATACGGATTATTTTTAAAAATAAAAAAATCTAACGTTCATAGAATCATAGAATCACCAGGTTGGAAGAGACCCACCGGCTCATCGAGTCCAACCACATCAAACACTAAACCATTCCACCACTAAGGATCAAGAGCCCTAATTCAGATGAGCAAGAGTCACACGCTGCTGCCCCACAGCAATGTACTGGGAAGCACAGAGGGACAAAGATGAGCTGGAGATGGCCCTGGCAGCAGGTCACACCATATGTAGAGGCAGGACATGAAATGTCTCAAGTCTAGGGCACATCCACAGGTATGAAGAAACTTGGCCGACTACTTCTCCACAAGCATACTTAAGTTTTAATTTTCAGTGCAAATATGCAACCGCACGGACATTTAAATATAGATATGTATTCACAAGACCCTCTAAGTATTAAAAGCTCTTTGTTTTGCAGTGCAGAGCACTGTGAGCTTATGCCAACCCAAAATACTAGTTGCCCAAAGCACCCCAAGGCACACGGGTGATGTGCTGCCAGCCAGTGCCGCCGAGGAGGCAGAAACACCGAGACTCTGACAAACAAGTGACTCATCTCCTGGGCATCGCTGAGATTTAGCTGCTCCAACACCATCACCACGGAGCGTGCCAGAATATGTGAACTGGCTTGATACGAACATGATTTCAAGACACTTCTGAACTGTCCAAGACCGCTTTCACGCCTAGAAGCACAGAGGAAGCTTCATAAAAGTATCATTTTACTTTTTCCTTGGGATCATGTTGATGAAACTGTTTTAAGCCCATTCAAAGCAAAAAGCTGTTCACACAAATGGTTCCAGCTGTAACAACTGCCTAGATCATTATTTCACTCAGACAGCGAAGCCGACTGGACACTAAAGCTGAGGTCCAGCCTGACACAATTTCAGCAGTGTAGCCAGCTGCCAAAAACCTTTTCCCGGCTCTGCTTTCTCATTGGCAACATCCCTGCAATTTTGTCAGGTCCAGACCTAGGCTGCTCATTCCCGGACACCCTCGCCCTATCATACAAACTTTGTGCCAACTTTCTTTGTAGGAAAATCCTTAGCGGGATTGCAGCAATTTGACGCTACAAATGCGATTCAAGGAAAGACTCAGTAGGGAAGCAAACATCAATACAGTTTTATGGCCAATACAAATGGAAGAACTATTGAGTCCAGAAAGAGTTAAACAAGGCTGAGGTTTCTCACTGCCCCTAGACCTGTAAAGTAAATAATTGGCAGACATCTCTGGGCTGAGGCATGGTCCTCTTATCAGCCTGGAGGGCATTTATATCCACAAGTTAAGCCATAAGACGACGTGCTTATGTAACAGAACAGTTTATATGGCAGCAAAGCACTCCAGGCACTACTTTAATGCCTTGTAAACTTCCCGGCTATGGGACACCACATATTTCCATTCCTTCCCTCACTACCTTGAAGGTTCCCTGGGATTTTAGCATAGCGCTCTTGTGTTTTGCTCTAAAAAACTTGAAATGTAATTTCATGCCGCGTTGACATGTGATTTCATTGCTGTGTCAAAATTAAAAAGAAATCAGCTGTCATGTTCCTGTTCACTGTCTTTGCCGTATATACATGAAGTTTATTTTGTTAAGCAATACTAAAAGCTGAAAACTGCAGCAATCCAGCACCTGCTGCAGGGCCAGCCACGTGATGTCCCCTCACCACCCTTTTTTCATTTGTCATTTCATTTATTCAGACAAGCAGAAAGCCAGTGTAGCACCTCAGGCTGACAACACCCACAGCATCTCCCAGGAAAACTGCTCCTGGCTGTCAGTACATCAGTGCTCACTCCCAGAGCATCTGACCAAACCATCCCACAATGCCTTTTTGTTGCTAACGATGGACTGAATCTGCAAACAACTTGCTTTCAAATGAATTCACAGCTTATGAAACACACGCTAATAAAACTAACTTACATGATTTGGACAGTTGTAGCTGCATACCTGGCAAAGAACTTCAGTTTTAACATCGACGGGGTATGCGGTCTCTGCAAAAAGAGGTCTCTCTTCAGTCTTTGATCTCTCCCCATCCTGTTTTCCCATTACATACTATAACTCTCATGCTATATAGAGATACGTTACTAAGGTCATGCAAATTCACAGCCCTTTTATCAACCACCAGCTGGAAAGTGATAAGCAAGGGTGACCTGTTCTGCCTCACGCTTCTGCCCTGCTCTTGACTGTCCAAGGGCTGGGTTCAGAGGCACCTGCAAGTCAGTAGCAAGCCCAGGCCAGCCCTGTGTTTACAAACCCACATCAGTCATTTGAGGAAGAACCTCCAAAGGCTAAACATTGTGATGAAAAACTATTTTGCACTCATCCAAAACCAAAACACCTAACCCCTCAATTACCTCCAGGCAAGATAAGCAGCAGATGACAATGTCGTGCCTTATAAATGTCACATAACAGGGCCAAAACTGCTTCTGCCTTCACTGATGATAATGGACAATGGACTGTTGTGCTCTCATGCTTTGGCCTCCAGTGTCACTCAAGCCAAGGAGCTCATCAGGAATCACTCCAGGTGGAAATTGTCAGGAATCATCCCTTTGCTAGTCTGAAAAGCACATTTGTGCAAGCCATTTTCCTTTGGAAAAAAAGATGTTTTATTCATCCTGATTAAGCATTCTTTTTTGCATTCCTCTGGAGAGTTTCAAAAAGCAGCATTTAAAACTCATCTTCAAAAAGCTGATGGAAGAGAGGAGAAAGTCAGGATTTTTTTTAATCATGTCCTGGCTAGAGAGCTCAAAAATGAGCTACTAGAGCGCTTGCAGCTTTAGGATATGCCTCCACAGCTGGAGGTTAGCAGGTTTTAATTGGAGCTGTGAATCTGAAGAAGGAAATCTGCAGTCTGTCTGGGTAAGGAGGAACAGACCAGCAGCAAACCAGGGAGGACCTCCTTTAACCCACCATGTGAAGGGACACTCCGTTTCCACTAGCTGGTGAAGAACCCAGCAGAAAAACAAAGCCATCTGATTTTTATTTTTCCCTATCTTCCCAATAAGACGTTTTTATAGGTGTATTTCTATTAAGCCTTTAAATAATTTCAGAAGCTACATGGGATCAGCTTCTCCACAGTTGTATGTACAGGTGAAAACAACCAGTACTGTGCACGATCTCGTCCTACATAGGCAGAAGCACAGTTACCTTGTATAGACTATCATATTCAGAGATAAATACACACAAACACACATCCCTCAGCACCTCTAGATGCTAAAAGAGCCGCAAAAAAAAGTTAATACAGAATTTTACATTAAGACAAGCAAGAGAGGTTCAGAGTTGCATGTGCAGAATTTTAATACCAGTGTTAAAGAAGTGCTGTAAGTTTCTTAAATTAAAACCAGAACAAAATGGTGAAGTGGCTTTTTTTTTTTTTAGGGTCAGAAACCAATCATCATGACATCCTTTATATTTATAAATGCACATGACTCATTCAGGCATCTTTGTTGAAGTGGCGGATTTCTTTCCAGTAATTTACCAGTTGAATGAGTTTATCGTGAAAAAACAAACCAGCGTCATTGATATTCACACTGAGAAAGAGGAGAGACTTTAGAAAAATCTCTACTTGCATTTGACATTCCTCCCATCTCCAAATGAGGAGCGCACATTCCACAGGACTGTGTGTTCCTGGAAAATGCAGCCCCAGCTCGACTTCATATATCAATTTGTCTAGAACAAACATTTTGTACTTACAAACAATGTCTTAATTGACTAAATGAAAGAAGCAGAAGGTTTGCCCCATCTAATAATTGGATTTATATTTGCTGTGTCTTCTTCCACGTTTCAAAGGATGCGTGTAAAGACAAGGATAAATACCTGAATACATTGACAAAACCCTCATGGGGCCACCTCTGCAAAGGAGTTACAGTTTTGATGCCTGGACCTCTACCCAGGTACCAATGAAACCAGATATTTTTCCTGGTGTAATGAAAAGAGAGCTTGCCTAGACACATGCCATGAGTCAGACCACTGTCTCTTGACTCGTGGATACTCTCCGAACTGAGTTACAACCTATTGCACATCTTTGACCTCTCGCATACTCCTTAACCTTTCAATATCTCTGTCATGGAGAGCACAGCACAAAGCATATAACTGTATAAACAGTCCACATATCTTTAATGCTGTAGGCAAAGCTCTCAAAATTGTCTTTTCATTCTCACATTTCAGAGACTGTGAATGAGTTTCCAATTACGAGGTCAAAACGACTGCTTCACTTACCTTATCCAGAAACTCTAAGTAGCTCTTATTTACTTACATCAGAAGCCACAGATGTTTGAATTCATTTTTGCCAGAGCTTAACAGACAATATAAAGCATTGTTATTAAGCAGTAAAACTAATTAAACTTCAACAGCCTAGAAAATCATTTCAGGTTTCCAGTACAAAAATGTTAATTCTCTAAGATGCTATCCTCAGTCCCAGCCTGGCTCCTTTACACTGAAAAAAGAGAGAGAGCATATACATTATGCACTTTTAAAGTGAAATTAGTGCTGAAGAGAAGTTCCAAGCCATCAGGCATGGAATGGCTGAGAGAGCTGGGGGTGCTTAGCCTGGAGAAGAGGAAGCTGAGGGGAGACCTCATTGCTCTCTACTGAAAGGAGGTTGTGGAGGGGAGGGAGTTGGGCTCTTCTCCCAAGTGACAGCGGACAGGACGAGAAGGAATGGCCCCAAGCTCCACCAGGGGAGGTTTAGGCTGAACATTAAGAAAAAGATTTTCACAGAAAGGGGCATTGGGCACTGGAACAGGCTTCCCAGGGAGGGAGTTGAGTCACCTTCCCTGAAGGTGTTTAAGGCACAGGTGGACGAGGCGCTGAGGGACATGGTTTAGTGTTTGATAGGAATGGTTGGACTCAATGATCCGGTGGGTTTCTTCCAACCTGGTGATTCTATGTGAACTGAACACATGCACTCAAAACAGGGCACAACAATGAGAGACACCTCATTCCGCTGGATATCACATAGCTGAGCCCCAAAGTTAGTAACAATTCATGTAACTGAGAGACCCCTCAATTTTAGTATAAAAGTATTTGTGTCAAGAAGTCTTTCCACATTCCTGTTACAAACAAGTCCTGTTTTCAAACAAGAAGCCATTAAAACTGGACTGCCCTTGCATGCAGTTCCTGCCCTTTGCCTGACATTTCCAGCAGACTCTGTGATGCTCAGTTGGACTGAGACAGGGCAAGAGGAGCTTTCCAGTAAATCCATGCAAGCCATCCATCATCACCTACCTTTTGCCTCTCCCTGACCTTTGGAGGGTGTCAGCCAAGACACAGTTATTTCCAAAGCTCTCAATCCCCACCAAGAGGAGGCAAACTAACACCACTGATGGAAGTGTCCTTGGGGCCATCTCTACCATCTGACAGAACAACTGGAGGTGGCTTAACAGAACCAGACCAGGACAGGGTCTTGTATGGAGCTTCCTTCCTTCTCCCCTACACATTGCACCTTGTTCTCTTTGCAACACTCCCAATGCTCAGATTATTTGTCTAAAGCCGATACAGAACCCTTTTTCTTGACACACTCATTTTTTTATACACATACTTGCATATAATGCACACTCCAACCACTTCCCCCTCGACATGTCAAACTTTCAAATAAATTTATAACATTAATCAGTTCAATGTACAGCCTCCGACAGCCCGTTCTTGTGTTTATGTTGAAGCAGAGTCCACAGAGGATTGAGGCAGTTATTTTGGCAATGGACAGAACTACATGGATCCAGCACAAGAGCAAAAGCTCTATCAGCTTTTTGTTTGAATGGAACAGGAGGTATTTTTCTTAAGTGCAAAGTATTTAATATTGCAACAGCTGCTAAACTCATTAAGCCAGCCCAGACTATGATCACATCATTACCATGAATCCATTTAAAGCGCTCTTAAGAAGACTAACACAATACAATCATTAGAACATTTTTCTGGCAGTTAGCATCCTTATTTGTTGTGAGGGTGAAAAGCGAATTGAAGTTTCCTCATTTTCCTTTGATTAAGGCCTCAATTAGAAAGTCAATGACTTACTGAGGTCAGAAAAACATTTTAATGTCCCAGTTGTTTCCACTGAAGATCACAGAAATTTCACTGGACTTGAAAAGCTGAGGAAATTGAGCTCCATGCTTGTGAACCAGCAGCAGTATGAACATTATTAATCACTCTGCCCTATTATTAGAATAAAGTTCACATTTCTCACGAATTGTGGGAGTTTTGCAAATGCAGCAAGAGAAATGCTACTATGGTTTCTATAGAATACAAACACAGCATCTGGGAAGAGATAATCCCTTGCTACATTTCACAAAACTGCATGCCCGGAGGAAGGCAGAATATTCCCTGAAGAGCAGCGTGCAAAGCAAACAGATTGCAAAAATCCTGTCGCACAGCTCAGAGTAGGAGTGCCAGGAAGCCAGTCCCGGCTGCTGCTGCTCCTGCATCCCACCCAGCACCTGGAGGGAAGAACTTGCTGTGTAGGTGATGAGACACACAAATCTTTTCTGACAGCCTGACAGCAGGCTAAAGCCACCCAAATCTGAAAATTGCTGTCAGCAAACAGGCTGGTGGTTGGATATCTGCTATCAGCAGAACTTTACATTCATTTCTGAGCTATAAAGCTGCCGAGTAGCACTTATTCCATTAAGGACTGTGCGCTCTCACCTTTTAAAGCTGATAGGTGAAGGGTAAGGATGGGACTTCACGTCAACAGAGGTGGTTTTATACAAACTGCTGTCTTGCCTAAATACTCAGTTTCCTGCACTTCACAAACCAGGGAAAACCGTAAGAAAACTAGTAAAACTAGAAGAGTGGCAGCTTTTAAACAAAACGTGAAAATACTTTCTACCCACAATTGTGCAATTAAAGTGGGGAACAGTCTGTGACCAAGAGCCAGTAAGGAACCAACATGGCCCGTGTCCACATCTCCCCCTTTCTGATGATCACTGTGCACAGTGATTTTTTTTTCTCTTGTACTCTTTAAGATGCATACAAGGACATCATTATCAACTTGACACAGTTTCCTCAAGATCCTATAGCAGCAAGTCCAGGAACAGCATGAATTTTATGAATACAAGCTCTCCCAATTTTCATTCTTTATTATTTGTTTCATGTTATCGTTTTTTCTTTCCTCTTGCACAAGAATCAGGGCAAGAATTGAAGACTACAGCTAGAGGTAATGTAGTTCAAATCAGCTCACGATCACAGAGGAAAAGACACTGCCAAGCTGTCCTGTGCACGGCTATAACAAATACGCTATAAGCAGCAGGAATGTATGTGGGCAAACCTGTTCAACTATCATCAGGAGCTAGAACACATCTTTAATCATATTTACATGCTCACAGTTCACTGATTACAGACTACTGGAGCTTGCATACAGGCTGACACAGAAGATCCAAACAACAGCATGGGAAGAAATTCAGTTGGAGTGCTGAACAGGTAGTGGGAGCAGCATAAGTGAATGACTAAGGAAGCAACGCAGTCCTAACATCAGGAGAAAAATTTTGCATTTCCAAAATTTTTGTTCCCTTTAGCTGAAATTGCCTAAGGCACTTAAAAGTTATAGGGCCAATTTTCAGAAATGCTGATGCATGCAAAGCATCGATCATAAATCGTTCCTTTTCTAGTGAAGAGAGTCTAAACCCTGCCATTTTTCTGACCGTTGTGAAAATGTGTCATTTCAAGGAGATGCACAATTAACGATCAGCACGCTTCAGTATTCTGTATTCTGGTTTTCTTCCTTCTGGGCTAGAAGTCTGGATAGCTTCAGACAGAGAAAGTGAACACTGTGATAACGAGTAACCCGTCCTTGGTGGCCTGTCTCCTGCTTCTGCCAGCAGCCAGGGAGCATCTGCTGCCAAAGGAATTTAGGAATCACAATCCCTACACTTCTTCCAGAAAACACCAATCACTATCTCACACCATTCTCTCTGACAAGTCTTCCACCCCCGTTCCAGCTGTAACTTTGAGGTAGTTACAGTAGGACTAGCAGCAGCAGCAAAACACAAGCTACATTTATTGAACCACCTTCAAACTTAAAAGAAGAAAAAAAATATGACCAAGACCTCCCCATCCCCTCTAGTGAGATATTTTGGTACTAGAACATCATAAGAATAAATATTATACTAAAAGAAACTCAGGCACCATGAAAGTGTGAGAGTTTGTTGCCTTGTTTATTATGAATAGATGAACATTTCTATAGCACCTTATATGAATCTGTGTCTGTAGCAACAAGAGGAGTTAAGGAGAATCAGCAATTTCTGCAAAAACTGATGTCTTATTAGATGAGGAATATGCAGAGAGATTGCAGAGCACTTCATACAGTTAGGCAGGTGTTACTTCCACACCCCAGTGCTACTGATTGGCTTTGTCCTAACCTAAACCAGGCTGACTTAGTCTTTATCCAGAGTACTGAAGTTTCCCAGGAGAAAAGCATTGGCACTCTATCAGCACACAGATTCTGGGCTTTCTGCACAGAAAAAGGGGTGGAATACATTTTCTCCAGCTCCAGTGTGAATTTTAATGCAGGAGTGAAGAACTAAGCTGGGTAACTCCTCCTGGCTTCACTGCCAGATGAATTTTTCAAAGATATTTTGTTCCCCTAACAGGAGTCAAAATCTAGCGGAAGAGTGAGAAGATGATGAATATAAAATAAGTGAAAATAAAAAGAACCTAAGAGACAGATCCTACACTCCAGAGGAAGTTAGATGAGGGAATGGACAGTGAGCAATGGCAGATGAAGGCAATTCCAGCATCTTTGGGTACGAAAGGCAGAGCTGGCCCAGTGAAAATTCCACAGGCTCTTCACACAAATCTCAAAGCATTCAGAAAAGCAGTTTCAGCAAAATACGTGCTTATTGGCTTTGGTATTTATAGTTCTTTTCTCTGGCCAGGCAGAGAATCTTGCCTTAATGGTATCCTATCAGAGCTCACAGAAACCCACTGATCTTCAGTGACAATCTAATGTAGTGAATGAAAACAGTCGTTTTTCACTATTCCACAACCCTCACTACACACCTTAGGTTTTTGATGACTTCTCTGAAACGCCTGTGAAAAAGAGGAATTTATAATTTTTAGCATTGCACATTTTCTGAGGACAATCTTTTAAACTTGGAGTCCAGTCAAAATACAGACATACAGGCTTAAATCAACTTCTATTCATTCTTCTGAACTGGCAAAAGAAAAAAAGAAAAGACAACAAAACAAAGCTAAAATTTCTTGCAATATTTTAGCTTTCCTGAAGAAAGATTTACTTTCAATTTTCCTGTTAGGATATCAGATCAAAACTATGTACTCTAAACCAATTACTCTGAAAAATTCTCACAGAAAGCTCTGACAGTAATTTGTGTTACCACAGAATACCTGGGTTTTTCTGAGCAAGCATTTCCAGAAAGAAAGCGGTTTCTTCAGGGAATTTCCAATCATATTTTCCAAGATCTTTCAAATCTGCCACCTCTAAACAAGAACACAAAATCTCTAGAGGCTTTTTTTCATTCAGGCAGTGCTGCACGCAGGCAAGCAGGGGCATAATTCAAACTTTCTCCCCTTATTGATCCTGTCACTATATTAAAAGCAGTGAAAAGAATAATCCAAGCAAGTCTGAAGTGTGAATTAAAAGTAAACTGAACAAGATTTCTCACAAGACCAACGCTGTTAAATCTGTTCCTCCGGATACTAAAAATCAGGCTAAAAACAATGATGTCGCAGAACAATTTTTCTTCATTCACCCTCTTTCTGATCAGAAATGAGACAATTTAACACATTTAACACCTAAACTGTGAATCTTGCTGTCTAGAACGGAAATCCAAGAAGTCATTTTGACTCTTTCAGCTATTAAAAGAGAATATACCCATCAAAAAATGGTTCATTAGGTCATTAGGATTTAAGAGATTATCAGCCTATTGGCATATTATGCTTGTAGTATTCCACTACAATAAAGAGTACTTTAAATAAATTAACAATGAGAACTGTATGTGCCATTTAGATTATTCCTACAGCAAATTTCATGCCGAGGAAAGTTGCTCTATAGCACATCCTAGTGAAGGAATAGAAAGTGTAAACCACCATGGTCTCCATAGAGATGCCACCTTGCCCCAAGCCCACCTCATGTCCTCAGGAGATTCAAGGATCTGGCCCAATGCAGCCCAAAGCCAGAAATATGGTTCTTGGCTTCATCTGCATTAGAAAAACTTTCCTACTGCTGCTTTATACAGCAATCTCTCACCCTGCAGCGACAGCATATGACAGTAAGTGATGACTTATACCAGGGTGCCAAATAAAATCTGTCATGCTCACAAAATTATTGTTGCCACCGCAGCCACGGGCACAGGGCGGGTTTCCTAACCTTCAGCTGGTACCAAGATCCTCTGCTCTTCCAGCTCTTAACAGTTGTACGTACACCAACAAACTCCACTCCTAGTAAAGTAAAACTAAACTGTAAAGTAAAAATAAGTATTACCTCCTCGCATAACCCTTCCCCTCTCTTCAAGGATTTCTACCAGAACAACTCTACCACCAGCATTTCCATCTAGAACTCTGCTTGCCCTCAGTAAATAAACCCAGAGAGAACCCTGACTTTGCAAATTGCTATAGATGCTGATGGTAACCATTCTCAAGCAGATTCTCCCATTACTCCACAACAATAAAAAGAAGACAAAGATTGATGGGAAATCAAGCAGTTTTGTTGTTTTTCCCAATTACTGTGATAACTGCTAGAGTAGAAAGATTAAAAACAAGTATTCCTCCTCCATCACAACATCTCCTCCTCCAAAATATCCCCCGTTTGATGCCTACATAACATTTCTTTACACTGATGTCTAGAAGTACGCGCTTCCAAAGCATCTGTTTAAACTCCAAGCATGGCACACATAGATGGACACAGATGTCAAGGAGAAAGAACCAAAACAAAAAAAAAATCTAAGCAAATTTAAGACCATGACACTTTCAGATACACCAGTGGTGGTGACCATGTAGGACACTAGTTCATCCACATACAAGCGCCGCTGTGCAACGATAGCAAAGAGCTCTCAGCAGCCCCTCATGCGTTCTCATCCACGAAAAGGTGGATCGTATTGCTTTAAAAAAAATTCAGAAGAGGATGTAACCTAAAATGGATCACATTTCTCAGCAACTGGCACCCTCTCTTGCTGAGAGGGAAAAACATAATCAGTGCTAACATTTTGTTTCTGAAACGCTGCTTCTATTGTCATCACATTTTGACTCACCAGCTCATAGTATCAGCCTGTAGTTGGCAGGTTTAATTTCCTGCCAGTGCAAACACATGGCCTTGTTCCAAGCCCACAACTTGACTACCAATGCAACACGAAGTGTCATAAGCTTACATTTCAATCAAATAATTAGTCCAGATTCTCTGCTTTCAAGAGCCATGAACAAAGCAACCTCCCCGAGTCAAGTTCTTAGTTTCATCGCACTGAAAATTAGGCAAAATCTAAACCAGTGATATTACAAAGTCCATTTTAATGCTCTCTTTAAGGTATATAACAGACAGAAGACACATGAATCCAGAAGATGCTTATGAAACTGTTGTATCCACTGGTGCAACAGTACTGCAGGTCCTTCCTAATACCTACATCTTCCCCTCTTTCAGCTTAAAGCCATTACCCCTAGTGCAATCCCTGCACTCGCCCCTTCTCAGCTTTCCTGTAGCACCCTTTAAGTACTGGAAGGAATGCACAATGCCTGTTCAGGTAGGTTAGATAATCCAGTTATTTGGAAATCAGCTTGTTCACCTGTTCTGCTGTTTAAAAATGCAAAGACGCAGCACTTAAGGATCATTTAATGAGCTCCCACCAGACCAGGTCCCTTACCCACTTGAAAGATTCCAGTACATCACAGTCATGCTAGGGTTTGACACAGAACTGGGGCTGATAAGCACTCACATACGAACATCCTGAGCACCACATTGCATAAATACATTTTTCGTGTTCAGCAAATGCCTGTAAGGGAAAAGAACGAGGAGCAAAAGAGAAGGTGAGTACCCCTTGGCATTCCCTGTAGTGTTGTAAGGAGAAAGGAACGTGGGAGATGAAGGAAAGGATTTTGTGCCCTGAAAGGCCTGGTAGACATTCCAGGGAAAACATGGGAAGTGCTGGTAGAAGCCACCAAGAGAAAAGGTGTTTCCTTAAGTCTTACTGCTCTCACTTCTTTTACTTTCTTATCCTTCTCTCCCTATAATCTGGCTTTTAATGGGTTGTCTGGCTTCTAATAGACCTCTAAAACAAGGAACCTTGTTAGAGAGAACTAGGGGATTAAGTAGCCTAATTTAATCGAGGGACACTTTTCAACTGCTCTTCCAGTAGAGGGAAGTTAAAACACTGCTAGCCCTGTAATAAAAGCACCTGCTGTCAGCTCAGACTGGATTTGGCCATCAGACTGGACTCCAAGAGAGGCAAGATTTTTATATCCTCTTAACAACACATCTCCCTCTCTTGTCTTCAACACAAAACAACAAAAAGCAATTTCAAAGATTTTTTTTCTTTCCTTCCAAAATAAAATTCTTGCACAAAGCACTTAGAATCATAGAATCACCAGGTTGGAAGAGACCCATCGGATCATCGAGTCCAACCATTCCTATCAAACACTAAACCATGTCCCTAAGGACCTCGTCTACCCGTGCCTTAAACATCTCCAGGGAAGGCGACACTTGGAGTGTCAAAAGACATCACAACGCAACCGGCTGGGTTCAGGGTTTTACCGAAAAGCTGAAAACTTCCATGCCTATTTCCAGCAAGCGTCCTGGAAAGCTGCAGTGACTGAGATTGGCTCATGAGATTCAAGGTCTAAAATTCTCCATTTCAGACCACCGCAGAGCTACATTATCTAATAACAAGCAACTATAAAGTACAGCTTAGCTGCCTAGTTGCAGTTAGCCACAAAAACTCAGTAGCTTCCACTGCTCCTTTATTGCAGAAAAAAAAACCAACCTGAGAACATCTCTGTTTTACAGTTTAAACATTAACATTTCTAGGATTCATAAAGTCACAGTAAGGCTCTGGTGCATAAAGCTTTCATAGCTCAGCTAAAGAGAAAATAATCATATAATTCATTAATTTTAATTAAAATGAAGGACTTAGCTGGTTATGTCTAATTGCTTTACAACAGTATGGAATTGTTTCTGTGGTAGAGCTACGATTTTACAAAACTAGACATTGGTTGAATTTTCACTTGTGCCCAGACGTTTTTCCATCAGAAACTGTGATCTTAGTAGAATCAATGTTTTTGTATGGAAAATAACTTTTGAAGGGGTACTAAAGCTATATTTTTAATAAATTAACTTTTGTGGAAAATTGAACAAACTTCTGGTTTTAATCTGAGAATGTAAGCACTCCCTTGGGTAGAAGGGAAGAAACTTAAAAGGTGAAAAGAAACAAACTCCAGAGAAGGAAAATGGAAAACTCAATTATTGCATTGCCAAAGCAGTACTGCAAATTTATTGCAAGCGTGCTTTTGTTTAGGAACTGCTCTGGGAAGCACACAAAGTGGAAGTGGTTGGTCCAAGTTTACACAGCAAGTCAGAGGATGAAAACCCAGGAATGCTCAGCTCGAACCATTTATAGCTCCCCCTCACTGGCAGCAGCCACCAGAAGGAATCGGGCACAGAACAGCTAAGGTTTGGAGCCAAAAGTGACTTCTCTAACTCTCTGCAGGACTGTTTCACATCAAAACTTGTAGGCACAGGTTCTGATGCAGTAGTGGTATCGTGCACACTCCCCCAGCTGAAAACACTCATTCACCTGCGCAAGCTGGGATAGAAAATTCAAGATGATTTTAAAGCCCCAAAACGAAAGGCAAGGGGATGAAGCGCACAGATACTGGCATGTAGTCCACCAACTCTTTAGTGAGACAAAGACTTGCAACAGAAAATATTCAGAACTGGGCTGCAATTTATTTTCATGTGTTCATTTGAGGGTTCATTTATGCTGGATATCATTACTGAGCTTGGCTCATGAAGACTCAAGCCTCCAGCTCCACACTAGACTGCATTTCAAAGACTGTTCATGGGAACAACCCTCTCAAAAGTAGGGATGCACTTTGAAAAGCACCAGAATGCAAAACATCCCCATGGGCTGCCTTTGCTTATCATCTCTCATGGGCTCCAGAACATACTGTTAAGTCAACAAGAGAGCGTGTTACAAGCAACAATCTTTTTCTTTCAGCTCCAACATCTTGGCAGCATCTGTAACCCGAGCTCACTCCTCCCTTGCTCCTAGAATAAAACCACAAGAGGGACACGACAGATGCGTTCTTAACAACACCTTAACTAACATTAAAATTCAACCTTGTGACGTTGTTGTTCCCAGTGAGAATAAATCAGCAAAACTTCCTTAATTTGCAAGCCAGGCAATTAGAAGGTGATATTTAATAGTACATGGTGAAACAGTAGAAGCAGGAGAGCACAACTGGTGAACTGCAATCACCCTTTCCAAGGCAAAACCACATCAACTTCTACATTTTGATGACTCTTCCATTCATTCCACATGGCAGCATCGAGAAAAGCTGTAAGTCTTGATACTTCTCCCAGAAATGACTACACTTACAAAAAATCATGGTGAAGTGAAAGGATATTGTATTTTTCCTCTTTTACTTAGGAATTCTTTCTGGCTCATCCCTTCCGGGACTGAATTTCATCAAGCCCAAGACTTCCTGACATTGCAAAAGCTCATTTTCCAGCCCTGTCTTCAGGTTCCTGATGAGGGTTTCGTTACAAGCTCTGTCCTCCTGGTCTTACTTCTCAAGTTTTAAAACTTGAATGACGGTGTTTAAATGCACAACTTTTGAAAGGGACCGGGGGGTACATAACAAAATAGTTATCTGCTCTACCAATCCATTTCATTCAGAGACACTTTGCAAGAGATAACTAATTTTGAATATCAGTGCATCCTCCAGCCACCCACTATCAGGCTGCTTAGCACAAATTTGGCTCTATTTTTCCCCTTGCCAAACTGTTCCTGCAGCAGGCCCCTTACTTGGCAGAAATGTCACTGCTATTCTGGATGTAGAACACATTTAAGGGAAACACTTTGTTCCACTATGTCGAATTTATTCTCAGCAAACTCCTCCTTCCTCCTCAGAGCACTCCCTCCTCCAGAAAATGCTACCAACCATCAGAACAGCCTCAGTCCTGGCTCAACCATCATCCAACTCCACCTTTTCTTGGGAGCCTCGAACAAGCATCAGAGTCCTGTTGATGGGACCACCCTTCCTGAAACAGCTCATCCCGATGGGCAACAAGAAAAATGCTCAGCATGAGTCCCATTTCACGTGGAGCTGTGTTTAAAAGTCAATCTCCAGCCTAAACTTGGGGTTCTTTACAACTGTGACAAAGTGGTTTGCTTTTCCTGTGCCCTACTTCTCTCTATACAAACCAGATATAATAAAAATCCCCATGAAAGAGGCTGCTGGACAGAATAAATGCAGAGTTTCTTGTTTGGTTTTTTTTTTTCCCTTTCTCTCTCTCCAGCTCATCAGGCATAGCGACTGCATTAGCACCTACTCTTTTCAGTGTCCAACTTATCATCACCTCAATTAAGAGATAGCGACTAAGAAGCATTGAACCCACTATAAAAAGAGTTCTAAGAGCATTTTGAATGCCCACCTCTGAAAGGGACAGAATCAGGATTTTTATTTGGGGGAGGTTGTTTTGGTTTGGATATTTTTCTTTCTCATTTTGTGAGAAGTACTTGTGTAATTCCACAGAGGACTTGGTGAAGTTACTCATTACTTCTAAAACAAAGCTAGAAGTAGAAGTTTAAGTGTCTAAATGACAGTACCAGAATGCAGGTCTTAAAAATGCCAGAAAAGTACAGTTATCTAGTCTGTTCCCAAACTCAGAACTCTGTGAGACAAAGACTTGCATTTAAATGAAAGAAACAGATGTGCCCTGCCACAGCAAATGGAATGACACAATTTGTAATGTTATTGGTGCTTATATCTAACTTAGCCTTAAAATCATTAAGCTTTTAATAGCTCATTTTGTGGCTGAGCACTTTGTATGCTACATGATGTTCTGAACAGAAAAGCACTCTCAAGTGAATTTAGCCTAATGAGAGGAGCCTGTGATAACATTTAACATCATCCATTTATCTTTTGAAAAGAAGCAGCATAAGTATATTCCCTATACTCACTTAGAGATTTGCTTCAAGTTTGTTTTCTGTGACAAATATAAGTCCAGGCCAGCACCACGAGCTTTGACTTGGGTTGGTTTACGTTGTCCTCAGTTGTTCACTGGGGCAGCAGTTTAAGATCCACTAAGATTGCACCTGAGAGCCAGGGCACAGCAATTAACTCAGACTTAACATAAGCTGCATTCACAAACGAGCAAGTGATTCAAAGGTTAAAAGCTTTACATCAGTTCCCCTGATCTATTCAGGCAGGGATGGCCTTAAATTAATTTGCAGTGATTAATATGCGTTACAAGCTGGAAGAACCCACTACAGGTACATGCCAGAATTACATTGCAGTTGGAGAGACTGTCAGGGAGAGACCTGCCTGTTCAGAGCAGATAGAAACATTGCTATTTTACTATATAATCAGTACATTTTCCAAGCCTAGCAGAACGCAACCATCCAGATGTCTCTAAACCAAAAATATATTGAGGATGGAGAATTATGTCGAGTTTCTGCCGCAGCCATCTATTAACAGCACCATCATTTTTGCATCTATATCACTCAGGTGAACGTTGCAGTTGCTGCTACTCCCAAGTCTGCCATTCGGAGTGGGTTTTATTCAGGGCTACCTAAATAGAACTCTTAGTAACAGAGCATTTTTGCTTGTTAATATACAGCGATAAGTCTTGCTGTTAGGAATGGGAAATGAATGTTTCACTGTTGAGAAATAACACAATTAAGAGGAAAAATAACACCAAACTGAATATCTAGCTTTCATATTCCTAGGGAAACTAAAAAAAGAAGGAGGCAGTAACTTCAAAAGAATCACAGAGACATTTTAGCAAACCAACCTCTTGATTTGAATAATTAGAATAGCAGTCTCTTACCTTGTTGATGAAGACTCAAGTGAGCTTCAGACCTAAAATGTCCTATAAACGCAGCACGGCTTGAGCTCAGACAAGCACCTTCGAAAAACACCTTGAGAAGTGCTTGCATGTAGTTTCATTACTTCTCACTGAAGATGATTTGGGTTGATTGGTTTCTGAATGAAACCAGCTGAGTCAAAACCATCCAGTTAAGGGATTGCCAGCTCCAGAAATTAAAGGTGAAGATCCTGATTCCTGAAAGTGAGGGTAAAGAAAGTAAGCAGAAGAATGGGAAGTAAAACTTAACTATCCTGATGCTGGAACCCTTATGTGGTGCAACGAAGAGAAGTTACAAGCACTTTTAAAGGGTGATAGTTTAGCAAAGCACATTTTCTTAATAGGTTTCAGCCCAGTTCTGGGTTGCATGGAGTTTGGGGACATTTCTAGTGAGAGCAAATGCATCAGGGCTTAGTAACTACTGAAACTGCATGAAACAAGTATGGAAAAACTGTCCACATACACAAGAGAGGCTCTACAAAAGCCTTTAATTATGTCTCTACCTAAGTTTTGACTTGGGAACTCCTAGTATGCACATACAATTGATTTTTGCTACATTATTTCTTAATTTTAAAAGAAAAAATAAAGAAAGAAAAAATGAAACAGACAATCTACCACAGAGGCACCCATATTGACACCTGCAGGACCCACAAGGGTAGCTCTTACTAGAGCACAGGGAGCCCAGAGTTAACCAGCTCCCTAGCAGAAGCCACCAGCTGTCACCCTCCCAGGCACCAGGCAGCCAAGGGGAGCGGGGGAGGCTCCTCTCCAGAAGAGTTTGCAGTTGTTCATGGGCAAATGTCAAAGGCAGGTACCCAGGTGTCCTGAATTAGGAACCAGCCACTCATGTTAAATGAGCCTCAGGAGCCACAGCCCCTTTTTTGGGAGCTGTTAGGGTAGGTATTAATGCTCCCTCAGACCTCATTACCCCATTCCTAATTGCAGAGCATGCCAGTTGTTAATTAGTACTTCCCTCCTCCCTCCAGCTCATTGTCTTTATGCCTTGATGTTCAGTACCTGACTTGGGTTTGTCCTCCTCTCTTTTGGGGAGGGCAGAGGAGCACAAGGATCCCAGCAGTGTCAATGATTCTGGGGAACAAGATGGGGTGGTTTGGGAAATCCCCAGGTGGATGTCTCAGCCTTAGCAAAACCTTTGATGGGGTTGCCAAACATAGTGGAGCTTGGAGTGAGTAAGAGGATGCAGGAAAAGGGATGCACCTCCCACACCACAGGTTATCTTGGCCAAATCCCGCACAGCCAAAGAAACTCTTAAATTAGTCTGGTTTTGTTTCATGAGGAAAAGGCTTCCAGACAAAATGCAATCAAAAGCAAGCACACAGCATAGCAAGAGTCTGGAAAACACCCCCACAAGCCAAAAAGCCAGATCTGAGGGGAAGTGCTTAGCCATCTCACCCATCTCGCTGCCACCCGTAGTTAAGCTCCTCTCTGCTTCTCCACTTTCACAACTTTTTCATGCTGCTGCCCTTTACTACCCTAAACATCCTTCAGCATGGGAGGAGTTGCAGGTGAGCAAGCCTGTCTGCTCTAAGGGTGACCAGTGACATCCTCACTTCTATGCTCTGCTTGTCCACACACTTCAAGCCTTTGAGCTGCTCATTATCAGTTTACAGCAGGCAGTGTGTTCAGCTAATTTAGCTCAGACTTGCCTCTCCAGGCCCATAATACAAATCTAAACTCACAGCAGAAACTTATACCAGAGACAGAGCGCACAAAAAAAACCAACCACCAACTGTTCCCCTTTCTGGTAGCAACAACTTTGAATGTTTCTTAACTAAGAAGCATCAAATATTTTCAGCTTTAAGCAGACTTTGATTCTCTGAAGCCTGCAGATAAAGCGATGCAAGATATCCCGCCAGAGCCATAAAGCTTCAAACTCTACAAAGAAAGAGGACTGGTTTTCAGCAGCCTATCTGGATTGCCTGGATGGATTAAGCGTGAGTAAAGCCCTTTGACTTGCAAGGTAAAACTTAATGAATTCACATGAGCCGGCCCAGTGTGAACAGCTGGAAGAATTAATGTGCAATAATGTAAAAGCACTCAAATATGTTATAATGACTGCCACTCAGTCAGCAGTAGCTGTGTAATAGGAATAAGAAATACATTAAATATGTTCTAAATAATTGGCACTATGTGTTTATATAGGACTAGGTTTGCATGTTAAAACACTCGTGATTTATTCTTCATAAACAATGGGTATTTACTACAGCTGTGATAGCTGGATAGATCCAAACCTCTTTTTTTTTACATTATTAATTAGTATTTAATTATCATGCATTACCATAATAGTTATATACCTCCTAGTTGGCAAATGCAAATATAATTCTAATAATTGCATAATTAGTAATGCTTTTAAGAGCATAATAGATAATGCAGTGCAGACAGCTCCCCTTGCCAGAGAAAAGCAGCACATAATACATACAGAGTAACACTTGGAAAAGCCTTAAATCCTCTTTTCAAATAGGATTTGGGTCTAAATCAAGAATTTTTAGGTTTTCTAGTGCTTGCGTGCAAAATTAAGGTGTCATTGCCATTCTCAAACCCTGCTACCCAACCCCACAAGCACTTTTGTTCTTGCTGATTGGCACATGGGAGGCCAGTTAAGACCACCAGGCTGCTAGCGGGTTGGTTAGTGCCGTACCTCAAGCTGATCCCACCAGGATCCAAGCAGGGATTCCTCATCCGAGCATTTCTGTCAGCGATTTCCAGGTGTGTGCGTGCAGCCCCGGGGCAGGTCAGACTATCCAGCCCACCAGGCTCAAACGCTTCCTCAGACAGTTTGCAAATTCTGCTCACTCCTCTCTGGGTCTTCATAATGGCAATGGGAAAGTAAGAGGTGGGATATCCAAGGCAGATCTAGATTTTATAACCAATAACAAGGATATTTACTGCTGTGCACGGGGTTTCACAGCTGACTAGCCTGAGCAGAGGGAAGTGTCACAAGCCAGGACTTGTCACTGACAAGATTACACAATAATGTTCAACCCCTTTCGATCTTTGTCATCAGCAGCTCCTTTTTCATCCCCTTTCTGCCACACATACATGAACCTCCACCCATGTGGATGTTGTCTGATAAGCCCAAGCACTAAAAAAGGAGCTGGGAGCTGGACACGGACACTGGAAGGTTGTGCTCTGTGTTTGTTTTGCAGCTTGGACTCTCAAAGCTGTTTCAGTGCTTAAATCCCACTGACTTTGAATCATATGTATGATCCTCCATCTCTTGAAAAAAACCCAAACAGGATATAGACTTTTAAAACCATGTTAGACAGCTTGGAAAGACCTTTATGTTGGCACCCTTTCCACGAATAATGAAATTGCCTATCTGAGGACCATCATGGGGGCTGGAGGCGGCTCCTCCCTTCACTGTGATATGTCTGTGTTACCCTAGTTGTAAAGCAGCTACTCCTTTCAAGAGCTCGATTGATACGTGAGGTTCTACAGATGCATGTTTGAATCTCAGCCAAGTAGCAGTGCCGTGACAGCTCAGGGATGGAGCAGAGGTGACACCTTCAAACAACGTGCTAGGATAACTGCCAAATATGAGCCAACGTCTCAGCACTTCTCTGGGAGATAAATAACGTTAAAGTCTCCTGCCCTTTGGTGATGTGCTAATTCAAAGTGGCAAAGCAGAGAACAACCCTGGGGTCGTCAGCAACATAAAGACCAGGCAGATCAAGTAATAATACTCAGTGCTCGCGTTCATCATTTTACCAATATCTAAGAAAGGCTTCTAAAATCCACCTCAAATCCCAGCGGTTCTGTCAGATTCTCTCCTACCTTCTTTCAACTCCGTGCTACCTACAGGGAGGCATTTCTGAAAAGGTTAGAGGTGGGGGGGAACAGGGAGCTCTTTCGGAAGTGAAGAACAACACATCTGCTGTTTCTCCCACTTAGGGAAGATGCTCCAGCCCACAGCTCACCAGCCTGGATCCTGAAAGTTTATCATCTCCCCCAGCAGAGAATATCTATCTTTTGCCTCCATTCCAAGCTGTCTAGGGTACAATGTGAGGCTCTTTTTCAGCAGTCACATCTCTGATGCTGACAGGCAAAACTGCTAGTGTCCCCACACATCCTCCCTCTGAGCACTGAGAAAGGCAGAGAAATCCCAGCCCCTTTTCTGCACTTCAGAAAAAATATCCACCCCCTAATTGGTGGCTGTGAAGAAAAATCATCGGGTTCTCTGCTCCAACACCAGCTCCCATCCTTTCTTTCCAAAGCCCCACGCCTCACACACACGCACTTCTGGCCCTTTTTTTACCATGTTAGAAATATTCGTATTTCTGCTCAGGGCACAGGAACTCCTGCAAGACTTTATAGGATTAAACAACAGTCCTGCTTCCAAATCCAGGTAAGCCTCTTAAGAAGATTAATACATTCTCTGTATCTCTAATCAGAAGCCTAGAAAAACAAATTTCTGTGCCATACAGCCTCCTTTCAACCTCCCTGCTGTTAGGTGATAGCTTGCAGCTCACTGAGAGGAAGAGGGTAGCAGGGCCACTGGCCTAAGTGCATCTCAGAGCATCCTACAGCTGCAGGTGACGGTAGGGGGGAAGGCTACATTTGTCAGGCTGACAAAAACACCTTCAAGATGCAGCACTTTCTCTGAGTTCAATGGCTCCTCATGCAGAGCTTCCTCTCCCCCCCCAGCAACACTCCTGCAGCCCTTTTTTATCCGGATCTCTCTGCTTCCCACCAACAGGAACAAAAAGCCTGAAGCCATTCAGCTGCACTGACCAGGCTTTCCTTCCACAGTCTCTGCCTGTGAGATGTTTATCTTTCATTTCTCCTGTTGAGCCCACTGCGGGAAAACCCTACTGAAGATAAATCCCTTTTTTAAAAACGTTAGATTTTAATGGAAGCTGTTTTCAGTTGAAGATTTGCTGATCACTCCTGGCGAATAATAAAGCCTTTGGTTTATAAACAATTGAGCTTGTATCATCTGGTCTCTCTTCTTGTCATGCCCTGATCTTTCTCTTGTAGAGGTTACTGAAGCGGCTTCCATCAGTTATTGCTCAAAAGAATTGTTTGATTGTGCTCGTTCAGTGCAGTCACACATTTCTGTGTCATCCCTGCTGGACTCCTCACAGTCATTACCAAATAAATACCTGATCATCACAAGCAACAGCAAATTTACGGAGGGATGGATGACAGAAGGTAGAGAGCTCTTTCTGGGTCCCACATTAGCAATGCACCCATCACTCAAAGGGAAACACAGCGGTGTTACCCTCTTTTGGGTATATGAATCCAACTAACCCTGCAAACCAGCTTATCCTGGGAGATACATTCTTCACATCAAACCCACTGCTAGGGGACACATGCATGGACAAAGTATCTCCTCTGGAGATGCCTAGATAATAGCAGCGCTCAGGACTGTCAAACCCCTCCCACCCCTTTGCCAATCCTAGATACATTCTATATTTAAAGGAAGTGTTAACATTGCACGGTTTGAGAGCAAACACACATGAATTATTGCAGACAGTTAAAGCAACGGCACGAATTCCCATCAGGAAGAAAGAAATAGTTTCACTGCTGTGAAGCTTTGTGGAGTCGGGAACATGCCCACTGCAATGTGAGCTGATCATATGGCACGGCAGATTTTGATGTTTCCTTTGCCGTATGTCACGTACTTCAGAGCTTCTGTGCAAACTGCCAGGAGACAAGAAAAACATACTATTATTGGGAGAAAATCAAATATTCCATTTTCTAGGCAAACTGTAAGGGCCCGGGCTCTGGGCTGTCTTCAGTAATAAAAGTATTAGTGTTTTTACATAAATATGCTGGTCTAGTCCCAGGCTGATTCAGTAAAGTACTGTAAATATACCTGGCTATCTGCATCCTGCAGGGAAAATGCTCCTTGTGGTTAGTTCTTAAGTCTTTGAGTTTCCAAACACTGATTTTCTGATTGTCTACAAGTTGCCATGAAACTAAAAAATGGGTCCAAATCCCCTTCCAATACACAAAAAAAAAGTTCCCTATAATTCCTTTATCACTGTTCCTCTCTAGTGTTCCTGCTTATTATCATCACCCACCAGCCAGCATGGAGTCCCTGGGAAACAAACCTCTCCAGGTCGGTGTGACCAAGGAGCTGGCAGGAGCTGGAGGCACAAAGCCATGGAATTGTGTGGCTTCTCCAGGTATAGTCTGAACAAACTCCTCTGTGCAGGGAGCCCAGACAGCACATCCCTGCAGTAGCCCTGGAATCACAGAATCACCAGGTTGGAAGAGACCCACCGGATCCTCGAGTCCAACCATTCCCATCANAAGACCTGTTCTCCAGCCCCTTCCCCAGCTTCGTTGCTCTTCTCTGGACTCGCTCCAGAGCCTCAACATCCTTCTTGTGGTGAGGGGCCCAGAACTGAACACAGGATTCAAGGAGCGGTCTCACCAGTGCCGAGTACAGAGAGAGAAGAACCTCCCTGGACCTGCTGGTCACACCGTTTCCATGCTGGGTGGAAAGATAATTTCAGGACTGGAAGAAGTGCACCCAGAGTAAATCCACTGCTCCATTTCATCCAGGCTTTTTAAAATCAATTTTAATGCAGACCTAAAGAGAGACAAAGTCTGATCCAAAGGCAATGGAAAAACTGAAACAAAGAGGACTTCATTGCTTTTGCTAAAGCCTACGTAAGTACCCACCCAGCTGGAGTTTTCACTGGCTGAAAGCCCTTTTCAGCAGCAACATCTGACAGTGATAGACTCCGACAGTTACCCTCAAATAATTAAGCCAGAGAAACATTAGAATGAAAATATAACAAATGGTTCTCGGCTTCCCCAGAGGCACGAAACACTGGAGGCAAAAGTCAGCTTACGGATAAAACTGGCTGCAATAACAGTCTCGCCTGGTGCTGCCAGGCTGCTGCGTAGTCTCCTTTTCTGCACAACACACACACCTGCACAGTGTCTCCCTGAGGAGTTTAGGAGGAAGAAGTCTAGAGGGGGAGGAACATAATGAAAGAAAGCGGAGGCGAGCGGGTTTGAGTCACACACACAGCTATCACCCTCACCCTGAGAGCTCTGCAAGGAGTCAAAGCACTACTCAACAGCTCTCGGCACCACTCTGTGATGCTCCAAGTGTGGTTACTGCTGGAAAAGGTTTAAATAATCCACCTTAAAAAGGATGCTGTGCTGGCAGCCTCCAAGGCAGAATCACCACTCAGTTCAAACACCCCAAAGCGGGACCCAGGTCTCTGTTCAGAGCAAGGAATACAAATTCTTGTTTGATTTTTAATCGCTGGCTTCCTCGAAAACCCACCGAAATCCAGAGAAAAGCTCCTGCTGACTCAAATGTGCTTTGACCCAGACACTGAACACAAGGCTTGACTGAGAATTGTTTCTTTGGCAAAAGGAGGTTCCTTGGGTTTCCACCGTTTTCCCACATCTGTCAAGAGGTTTTATATAATTCTTATAAAACCAAGAAGAAAAAATGTCTATTTTCCTATCAACCCTTCCTCCAAAACAGGGTGGGAGTTTTCATCTCCACCATGCAGGGTCCGTCCTCCTCACCGTAGCTGGCTGCTCCCCATCAGCTACTCATGTGGTTGCTTTTATGAAATTCAGACTATTCACCTGACGGTAATTTCTCTGTGAGGACAAAGAAATATTACAAAAGTCAGTAAGTAAAAGAGAGTTTCCAGTACCTGAAGCCCTTTATTAACAAACGGTTGAGTTGTGGTAATAGAAGCTGGCCATAGGTTTTGCACACTCCTTTGAGTGGAGTTCAGACTATAAAATGAGACGCCTCTTCTCTGAGGGAGAAACTTGCATACGATTTCACCATCAGTAGAATGGGGCACTTAATGCAACCAAAAGCCTTCCTGCCTTGAACAAATCAAGTACCAAAAGCGACGCTGCACTAATCTTGCGGCTCCCAGAGCTCCCTCAGCTACATAAAAGGTAGCTCAGATGGCTGAACCCAAGCTGCTGCTGGCCCTGCAATCCCCTGTGCTCTTCAGCTCCGATCTCTGCCAGCTGTTTGGCACCATCTCTGCAGTGCACAGGGCTGTGCAGATGCTCTGTTGTATAATAACAGTAAAACTCCCTGGAGCCAGCGCTGTCTCCTTTGTACTCACATGCATGATGAAGGATGATTTTTTTTTTCCAGTGTACAATTCTGTCTTTTTGTGGGAGAGAAAGAGTTGAAATCTAAGAACAGTGGCTGGTGTTTCCACAGAAAATGACTTGGGGCTATTAACAAGTATTATTTCCATCGTAAAATGATCTCGTCTCAAATACTCTAACACAAAAGTAACCTAAAAATCCTTTGAGCCCCTGCAGCTCAAAGTCACAACAGTAGCACATCACTTAGACCCTTCCTCTACTGCAAAAATCAAGGACAAAGCCTTTGCTTTCCCATCTTTTCTCGTGACCCACTGTAATCTGTGCTGAGTATAATCTTCAGTACTGAAGATCTCAGGCTTAAGGCAGCACTCTGAAGAAGTTTTGATGGCTTTGGATGAACAAGAGGCACGGAGCTGATTTTCTGGATTCAAATCTATTACGTGGTTGCTTGCAATTATACGGACTAGGACTCAGCAACCTTGGTTGTGCCTTCCTGTAGAGAGCCTGCAGCGTGTCTCAAAGGCAGCGAGCATCACCAGGCAGACTCTCCATGGCTGTGAATCCATGTGACATTTTATGCTGCTGGTAATGCTACTTTTCACACGGGGCACCAGGAGGGAGAGGGTGATGCTTTTGCTTACGAGAGCTGTGATTAAGAGGTACAAAAGCAAGTCCCTGTTAAATTCTTTATATCTGGAAGGGCTTTAAAAAACCCACTCAATCACATCCCTGAAAATATGCTGCCTGAAACCTGTTACACAGTCATCTTCAGCAATCGTGGAGAGGGTTCCTGTTCTCTCCAGTGACTCCTCCAGTTCTAGGACATTTGCCTCTTAAACATCCGAGTGGGAAGAGAGAGCTCTAACTTTAATTTAAAGTATACCAGTAAATTTAAATTTAAGGGCACATTCAACTGCATGAGACAGCTTTAAATGTAAGTATTAATGACAAGCTTCCTGAAGCAGTGGGTCAAATTTGCTTACACTTATAGCTTTGCAGATCAGGAGTGATGCCACCAAGATCAGTGGGTTAGCTGTGCATGGTCCCCAGCTTTAAAGAACCCTTTGCATCTGAATCATAATTCAGGTTCAAAAACTATTTCAGACAGAGGTGAAGACCTATGCATATTATTGCAAAAAGATAAAGATTTTTTTTCGATGAGATTTGATTGCTAAGCTACAGTGATTATATATTCATATAATATATATACTCATGTATTAGCAACTTGAGAAAAGGTTCTGTATAGCACACGCTGTCAAGTTAAGCAAGGCAGCCAAATCAGTCTCTGGCTACCCCATGGGATATTATGCTGCAGTTGCTTTCAACATCTCTGTCATTCACTTCCACTACAACATTACATTCCATTTACGGGCTCTAAACTAACAGATGATAACTTTGAGCCTCCAAGTTTAGGACTAAGATATGAATGTATGGATCTCATCTGACAGCACATGTTAGGGATCTAACAAACCTCGCCCTTGTGCCTCTCTAGAGCTGTCTCAATCTCAGCTTTTCCCACATGGATGCTGTATCAAGACCTCTCTGAATTTGGCAAAAATGCAATACTTTCCTAATGTTTTGCCAAGTGATTAGTTAAGTCTTTTCACGTCCCGCTGAGTAGGAATCCGATGGGAAGAGCAGTGGCCACATGGTTATGGGGCATAAAGCATTGAGAGAAACAGCAGAGCTCGCCTGGCCAGACAGAATTAGTGCAATTAAAAGCAATCCCATGCAAAGGCTGGATCATCCATACACTCAGAGGTGATGGACGCCAAAAAGGAGGAAAGCACAGAATTTCACATATTCCCTTCCCCAAACTTCAAAAATCACTCTCAGCAATAAAATTCCATGGGGACCGTGCTTACCATGACCATCCCTAATGGGGAGCTTCTGCTTCCAAACGCTCCCTGCCTCCCTTTTGCCTGGCCACCACTTAATTTTGAAGCCCATCAAAGCCAAATGGAGCTATGAGAGCTGCCTTTCAATTTGCCAAGGCTACGCCTTTCAGCTGCCCACCAGATATTCTCTGACCTTCATAACCGCACAAAGGAGCACCAGCTATTCATGAGTAAACTGAGGGGGTTATAAAAAAAAAAAAGAGATTGAACGCAGCTACTCAAACAGCCCTCATAATGTAGACTGCAATTATCCACTTCCTAATAAGCCAACAGTTTTGTTAGGAAATTATAAAATTAGGCACCAAGCACCTGAAAAATATTTCTATTTGAAACAGACAATAAAGAGCCAAATTGAGCTGTAATTTAAGGCTGTTGGGTATGTTTTTGTGCACTAGCACAAATGCCTCTAGAGGGGAAGTTTTGCACATGAAGTTCGTTATTAATCATTTTAATACCGATACTTTTTAGATATTATAAGAAAAAAAGAAACCACATGAGGATTAACTGATTTTGAGGTTCATAAAAGACAATGTGATCCTTGATGACTTGGCTTTGCGTGCGCTATGTCCCTGAGGACTTATTCTGACAGTAATTCTGCACTGAGCTCCATATTTCTGTTGGATTAAAATACATCTTCCAGAAAGGCGCTTGCAGTCCTTACTCAGGCATCTGGAGAAATGGAAAATTCTCTCCTCCTTCTGGTAGCTCGTCACCCACGCTGCTGAAAATATGTATATTTTGTGTACAAACAGGAAACATCAGTATTTCAGTCTCCTGCGTCATCCCCTTCCTACTTCTGATTGATCACAGTTGTCCTACGCTCCAGAACCGATTCTGCCAAGCATCGAATGCTGTGTCAATTCTTTTTGGATGTACAGAAGAGGCTCAGAGCATTTCAAGAGCAGCGCATCATCGAGGAGAAGTGCCTCTTGCTCAGAGAGCAGGCTTTGCTCTGCTGCAGAATGTTTGCAGGCAGCAAACTATTTTTTAAGATTTTAATAGGAGCGAGTTCCCATGGATACGTTTGAGTATCCTACACATTCAAGAAAACAAGTGTCTCGCGGACTCACTAATGCTTAGCGTTGCTCAATTAAATATTCTTCTACTGGAAGGAAAAAAAAGAAGTTGAAACCGGGTATTTACTAAACAGATCAAGTACTTCTGTGTTCAATGCATCGCTCTGCCTATCTCTACTTATTTCATATGATCCCCAAAACAAATCAGGTGACATGGCAGAGAACAAAATATCTGTTCTGCTCTCTTTTTGGCCTTCTACCCTGGCCCCAAAAAAAAGAATGAAACGGTGCAGAGAACAGCTTCAAAACAAAAAGGAGACAGCGCTGTAAAAGTTGCGTGCAACCTGATTTTCAGAGTTGATCTATCGATGCCAAAGCCGGATCTCACTCGGAGGCCATGGCAGTCAATCCCCTTCGCTGCCATGCAGGCAGGATTTGGCCCCGATAAAATATCCGCCTGCATTCCCAGCTGCTGGGTCCAGCTGCCCCGGAGGAATGCGGAGCGGCTGAGGGCGCTGGCATGGGATGGAGTCCCAACTTCCAGTGGAGAAAAAAAAAGCCTCTTCATCTCAGTGCCTGGATTTCGACTTTGCAAGGCGATAGCTGGATCTGATAAAGCAAAAGCCTGCCTGACAATAATTCAATTTAGATTCTTCTCCCCCACCAGCTTTGATTGAACCAGCTCCTTTCCCAAATGTAGCTTTAAGCACTTGGAGAGCTTTGGAAAGCGATACGCGCGGTCATGAGCAGCAGGGCAGGAGAGCAGAGTTACACGTGTGCATATTAACTTTGCAGCAAATTGGAGCTGAGTGTTCCACGCGATATTTTCATAGGGCTGACTCCTGCTCCTAGAAGCCAACGTGAGTTTCACCACTTCACAACATGTCACAGACAGTGAGATGACAGTTTGCACAAAAAGCACTTTGAGGGGGGATTAAACCAAGCAAATAAATACATAGCAGTCATTTCAGCACTCTGGATGCAAGCAGAAAGGACTGAAGGCATAAAAGCCAGTTAATTCCTGCTAGAAAATCAATGGGAGCTGAGGAGATACGGCACTCATACCCCTGGAATGCTGTCCTTTAACTGTGGGCTGCTCTCAGATCTAAAAGAATATTGAAATGCGAGACTGTCATTGAATTTGCAACTGTCCCCATAGTTCCTGCCTCACTGTTCGGAAAAGTTGCCTCCGCAAACCTCACTCATCACACTCCGAGCATCACCCACTTCAGGCGGATTAGCAGCCGCTGAGGCTGGAATTCAAACCTTCCTCTAGCGTCGCCGCGCCAGTCAGAGTAAAATTCAACATCCGAGCTAGTTCTATGAAACCAGAGACTATTTCAGCCCCAGGTTTGCATCCCCCTCCACCCAATCCCATCCCCGAACCCAGCCGTAACCCCAAGCGCCGTCTCCCCGAGCATCTCGCAGCTCTCCCTCCTGCCCACAGCTTCATTCCCCGAGGATTTTGAAGCCAAGAGCCGCGTCCTTGAGCCCCAAGAGCAAACCCAGCGGCGGCGCCGGGAGTTCTGCGGGAGCTTTGCGGGAGCTCCGCAGCCTCCACGCGGCCCGGGGACCCCCGTTGACCTCCCGAGGGGGGAGGAAAGGAAAGGGGAGACTCGGAGGGGCAGGAGAGAGGAAAAGGGGAGACTCGGAGAGCAGGAGGGAGGAGAAGGGGAGACCCGGAGGGGCAGGAGGGAGGAGAAGAGGAGCCTTGGAGCTTCGGAGGGGCAGGAGGGAAGCCAGGGGGTCTCCTTGCAGCCCCGGCGAGGGACTCCTTGGACACCTGGTGGGACGGGAAGGAACTGAGGGGGGGTGGGGCTGATTCCTTGGAGCCTCCGTGGGGGCAGGAGGGGAGCGGGGGAGCCTCGGGAGCTCCAGCCGTGAGGGAGGGAAGCGGGTGGGACCCCTCGCAGCCCCGGTAGGGTGAGAGGGAGCCGGGGGGGGGAATCTTTGGAAGCTCGGCGGGGCAGGAGGGAAGCCGGGGGGTCTCCTTGGAGCCCCGGCCAGGACACTTGGCGGGACGGGAGGGACGCCTCGCAGCCCCGGCGAGTGTGGGGCAAAACCGGGGTGGGGGAGAACCTCGTAGAGCAGGAAGGAACCGGGCGGGACCCTTTGGAGACTTGGTGGGGCCGGAGGGAAGCAGGAGAGACCCCTCGGAGCCCCGTCGGAGCGGGAGGAAAGCGGTGGGGAACGGAGTCCCTGTGAGGCGGCGGGGGGGGGGACTCCTTGGAGCCCCGGCAGGGCAGGAGAGAAGAGGGGGGGACCCTTCGGAGCTTCGTCGGGGCAGGAGGGAAGCGGGGGGGGCGTCGGGGAGCCGCGCCGGGGCCGAACCGCAGGGT
>WAAB01015533.1:399120-461638 GCA_013389865.1 Piaya cayana
GCATAGAGCCCTCTCTGGGGTTGACACATCCTTTACCCATAAAGGGTAGCTTTGCCTGTGACCCCAGCTATTTTGGGGAGGGTGCTGGTTTGGGTTGGTAGGATTTCAGTATTCATAAGTGCATCTCCCTCTGTGCAGGCCATGCAAAACCATTGTAGAGCAGCTCAGGCTGTTTTCTGTATGACGGAGAGGTATTACCTGTCCTCAGCACTAAAAAGAATGAGTCAGGACTCCCAAATCCATGAGATTAAAAACACCTCTTGATTCCATAACCACAGAGGTTACGAAAGCGTATGAAAATTGAGGTGCACTGAACCAGAATCTGGATGATAGGACTTGGCAAACTCTGGTTATCTTGTCCCTGCTGCTAAATCTGAAGCATCTCAGGTCAGGGCTGAAGGAACAACAGGAAAGTCAGTCGAGATGTAACGGAGTGAAATATGGTGATTTCCTTGGAAACAATTGTACTTTGGCTATTCTCCTACATTCCAAGAAGGCAAGCACTGTGTACCCCTGGGAGCATTTATCATACCCAAAGCACTGTAATCCTGTGCGTTTTAACGTGGGTTTTGTTAATTATAATTTTGCTGCAGGTTTAGCAACACAGCAAAATGGGAAATAGTCATTTTAGGAAAGGGAGCAGCATTTTTCTTGTTGGGTCAGTGGTTGTCACTGCAAAATTCCATACATGCTTTACAAGGAGGAGAATAGTTTAATCACTAAAAAAACTCTTCAAACGCCCCTTAGGGTACAGGGCTTTATAACACACACACAAAAAAAAAAGAATAAGCAACTCAGACTGTAAAGAAATGCAGTTCCATCCTGAGCGCTCTCTCCTTCCTTTAATCTTAGGTAGCATCTACTGTGGCAATGGCAAATTTTCCGCTTTCACTTGAATACAGAAAATGCCGGTCCTTATGGGACAAGTCAGAATGGTTCTCAGCAGAATCCATTTGAACCTCACTGAATTTCTGCAGGTTTCACCTTCAATCACACATTGTTTTACCATTTTCTCAACCAAATTTGGAATAAATGCTCAAAAGCCCCACATTACAATTTAATCATCAGTGCACGCAAGTCATTAATGTTTTAATCCCTATTTTAGCAGTCATTTTTGGTGCTTAGTGTGTGATTGAATACCAGTGAAACCAGCACAATAGAAGTGATTTTATGAGTGCTTTGTACATTGCACAGTACCAAATGCATGGCTTGCTGCCCAGTTGCATTAAGCCAGAAGAACAGGCTGATGACTAAGTTCATAATCCATTCCCCATCAGCAAGATGAAAGGAGAAAGTGCGTAACCCTCCTCAGCCCTCAAACCACGAGAGCAGATAATGCAGCACCTGAGAGATCCCGAAGGCAGCCCCAGAAAGTCAAGAGATCTTCGCTGGGAAGTTTGGCTGGTTCAAGGAATGCTCAGCTCTCACCTTCGTATTTCTGAGTCCCTCTGGTGGCTGCAGCAATCTTTCATCCTGAGGTCTCGGAAAGAAAATGCGCTTTTTAATTTTAGGCTTTATATATTTACATGCTTTATAGTGGTTTCACACAATCAGGGCACAACCTGACTATATGATAGCATTTAATGTCTTTAAAGTATACTGTAAAGTAAAGATTCTACAACTTCTGAACAAGAAGAGCCTGTTGTGAAAAGAAATCCTCCTTCCAAGTGCTAACTTTCCTCTCCCGCATTTCTTTCTATACCAAACCCCCACATTTCTTTCTATGCCTAACCCAGACTACCTTTATTCCTGCAATTTTGCACAGCGTCCTTACTTCCAGCACCCGCAGAAACACTCAGAGCCAGTGACTGACTACAGTTTATCCCAGCTGGGGTTTTCTTTGCCTTATAATGTTGGTTATTACTGTTAGTATCAAAGTTTTCTTGAGAGTTGGATAGACGGGGAGTTAATTGCTGTGGCTTATAAGAAATATATTGCTCTGTCCTCAAAACTGTAACAGCAGCTTCAGAGGACATAAGTACCCTTTAAAGTTATTGTTATTATTGTTATACAACGTTTTCTGCCCTTGTTTGGGAATGTATGTAAAACACAGCAGAGAGAAAGGATACATCAGTTGGGAGCGAAGTATCTGGGGTTGTGGATGGCCTGGGTTGAGTTTTGTGAAAGCAGATGGAGGAGCTCGCTGAGGGTTCACTCAGCCAAACCTCTAGGGTGCACTAAGCTTGTCAGACACCCAGCATTGAAAGACGTTATCGAGGCATATTAAAACCCTAAACGGGACAAACATTAACTTATTTAAAATTATTAACATTTCTCCTCAGGCATCCATCTTGCTTAACACACATTGTTTCTCTCATGATCGTGTATCACCTTTGAGCAAGATTAACTGCATCCTAGCAGGTTTTGAATGGTCAAAACTGAGTTTCGTGGTCTTGCCTGTCCCCGAGGAAAAGGTTCGCAAAGGGATATACCAAAGCAACATNCGAATGGTCAAAATTGAGTTTTGTGGTCTGCAGTCCCAACTAGAGGCTTCCTGTCCCCGAGGAAAAGGTTCACAAAGGGATATACCAAAGCAACATTGCTGCTGCACTTTTCCTTTTTACCCCAGCCAAGAAAGGGGCAATTAAAAGAGGAAAGGGAGAAATTAATCCTGAAGAATTCTTCTGGCATTTGGGCTCGCTTCTCTGTTCTCTCCATTTATAATTTACATTTTAATTTAAATTAAGCATTTTTGTAAATACTGGGAATACTCCTACAACAAGCAACATGGTGAAGAGTTAAGAAGCATTCACTGAATTTGTTAGAGAAGACTGAACTTGTCTCAGAAGATCCCACCCAAACCCTCCATCAAGATATCTGGAGGGCAATTAGTTAATTGGTTTGTACAAAACCAAACTATCCAGCAACATTAGCTGTGCTTGTCAGAGAATACAATTCCAAAGCCAAAGCAGTGCTAATGCTGGAGAAGTAAAGTCTGCTAAGTTTGTTTCAGCTTGTTTAGGCCAGCGTCTCCAAGATGTCATTTGCCTTTCCTTGCGCATTCCCGTTAGGATCTTGAATTCGGCTCCTGAATTCTTAACTAAAACCAAACATCATTTCATCCAAACAAAGCAAGAGAGATTCCTGAAGCTAAATGTGGTGTGTCCATAAACACAGCCTTTTTGGAGACAGTTCTGGCTTCATATATGCCCTCCTGCAAACCTCACTGGGGACTTCCATCAAATTCACAACATTTCTACACCTTTTATTTGTTTAAAATACCGGCTTGACATTTTAGAACCACAAAGGTGGCTCTTGCAAGAAGCCTCCCAGGAAAAGGCAGTGTGCAGCAATTGCTTCTCAGCCTAAATTGAGCTTACCTTTCCAAAATATGGAAGGATAGAAACAGTAAATTCACTGTCACAGACTAATCATAGAATCATAAAATCACCAGGATGAAAAAGACCCATCAAGTCCAACCATTCCTAATGCTAAAAGAAGAGAGGCACACACAGAGAGGGAACATCCAAACCTTCAGGGACATGTCGGTCCCACCAGACCACGGCAGGAGGCAGTACTACCACCTATACTGAGCTCCTGCAGCATCCTCCCTTTGGGGAGCATGAGCCGACAGCCAGCTCTCAGCATTACGCTACTCAAAAACCCAGTAACCCCACTGATTTAAATTGAGTTTCTGCTTTTTTCTTTATACTAGATACTTTTTCTTTCAATTAATGCTTTAGAGGGGAATATCTTCTTATTATTAAATCAGCTGGAGCCCTCGTTACTTCTGGCCACTGCATTTTGAAAGCAGAATGACATGCCCCATGCCTCGCAGGAGCAGCGGTTATCTGATCCCACTCAAGTGCATTTATTTATCTTCCTTTGCATTATGCTTGACCAATCTGATCACCTTCTCTGATGGCACGACTGGCTGTATAGCTGAGGGGAAAGCAGTGGATGTGCTTACCTCAAGGTCAGCCAGGCTTTTGGCACCGTCTCCATAACATCTTCCTAGGGAAGTGCAGGGAGCGCAGCTTGGAGCAGACAGTGAGGTGGAGAACTCGCTGGATTGCAGAGCTCAGAGGGTTGAGATCAGCTGCACAGCGTCTTGTTGAAAGCCTGTGGCCAGTGATGTTCTCCAGGGGTTTGTACTGGGCCCAGTCTTGTTCAGCATCATCAGTGACCTGGATGAGGACACAGAGTGCACCCTCAGCAAGTCCGCTGATGACAAAACTGGGAGGAGCAGCTGATACGATCAAAGGTGCTGCCAGTCAGCAAGACCTGGACAGGCTGGAGAGCTGGGCAGAGAGGCTGGAGAACAGGCCTTATGAGGAACGGCTGAGAGAGCTGGGGGTGTTAGGCCTGCAGAAGAGGAGGCTGAGGGGAGACCTCATTGCTCTCTACAACTACCTCAAAGGAGGTTACNACAAAGGCAGGTTGAACAACCTCCTGCACCAGTAGAGATGAGGGGCTGACCTGCTGGGAAGAAGCTCTGTGGAGAAGGACCTAGGACTGCTGGTGGACAACAAGTTAACCATGAGCCAGCAATGTGCCTTGGTGGCCAAGAAGGCCAAGGGTATCCTGAGGTGCATTAAGAAGAGTTCTGTTATCCCAAAGGTGCTGTATACAGAAGGGAAAAGATTTCATTTTGGAGATAACTTAGGATTCAGGTTAGCTATTAATAGTTTTGATTAATGGCAGCTATTCTCAGCTGGCTTTGCTGGGAATGTGGCTGAAATGAGTCTCCTGATAAAAACATCTTAATTTCAGTGCATCAATATCCTTTCTAAAGCCCTTCCTCAGGTAAGAAACAACACAGCAGGGAAGGAAAATCACTCTTTACCTCCTGGGAGCCTCTTCTTCCCCACATTATGGGTTAGGAATGCTGGGGTCAGAGGAGGTAAAGGCAGGGCAGCCCTCCCAGGCAGAGCCCGTGCCTTGGCTCCTGGCATGATCTTGGGTCAGAAGAGAGCAGATAGAAAGATCACCCAATGTTCATCACCAGTTGCTAAACACAGCAGAGCTCACCTGTCATTCTGTTGGTATGTTTTTTAGAATGATTAAATCTGTCGAGGAACTTCCTCCTGCCTGAGGCACAGCACCAGGAATTCCCAACAATGGAAGCCGGGGAAATAGCAAGCAAGTAACTTTGCTTGACTGTTTACATTTGTTTGCTTTAATACAAAGGCAAATTTATTATGGCAAATGTCTCTTAAATGTCAAAGTGCTGCCTTTCAGTACCTTCTCATAGACAGGATGATGAAGGTGCACAGCCTCTGGTACCTTAGGTTAGGGGGAAAGCTCCTGGCAGATCCAGTATCAATGGGCAGGGATGGACCACTGGGGTCAGAGCTGGAGCATCGCTTGATCTCTTCCCTTCATCCATCATAAGTTAATATTTTCTTTACCAGGCATTGTGTGCCCTGAGTATTCAAGTATCTATCATTGTTATTAAAAAGAAAAAAAAAACTGTAAGAAGCCTTGGGTTTAACCCAATAAAAGATAAGAAAAAATACTTTATAACTTCACAGCCTTGGGAAACTGTGTTCCCCCTAACTCAAGTCCTCTTGTTCACAGCTCTGGATGGGGGCTTAGGGAAACAGGGATGAGAGGGTCGCAGGTGTGGGGAGAAGGGCTTAGGCAACAACCTGCTGGATGCAAAAGTTCATGTGTCACATGGAATTACTTGCTCATCTTAATGAGATCACAGAGGAATTCCTGTAGGCTGAGAGAAGGCTTAGGAAGACAATCCTGCATCAGCATCATCCTGCCTCCAAGTCACAAGGCTTTACACCTGGCATGGAAGTAGGACAAGGAAGAAATGGGCACCCCGAGGTGCTGCAGAGGAGAGCACATGCCCGGGCAGCTGCTGGAAACCTAAGACTTCTTGGAGTTTCATCTCTTGTGAGGATCTCAGTGCAGAACCATCGTCTGATCTGACAGCCACATCCCCACTTCGAGACGCAGCTACGTCCCTTGCAAGTCCTCCTCTCTTCTTGTCCTATATACTGTGCTTGCAAGCAAACCTGGTACAGGAGCCTCTAAACTCTACTATGAGCAGTAAGCCCTCGCAGAGCAGGGTTCCAAGCTACAGAGACTGTGGGGCAGCACTAGCAGGATGTCTGCTGCTCTGAGAGTGTCAGGGCATAAAAAGAAGCAGAAAAGCTTGCCAGCATGAGTACATTAGCTTAGATAGCAAAAAAAAACCCCATTCAAGCAGCATCCCAAAAGGCATTTTTGTCTTCTGTCACCTTCTTCAGTAAACATTTGTCTCCGAGAGTTCCGAGACATGTGTTTCAACCTTAGGCTGTGAAGGATCTATGTTTAAATACAGACTTCATCACAGGATCTGCCTAATGACTGTGCTTTCTCATCACTCTCCACAGACAAATCTCCTGTCTGCTTTGAAGAAAGCTTTTACAGAAAGATCATGGATCAAACATTTAGCTTATTTGTGCCACAGAAATATGTGCTTGCCTTTAGCATGTTGCTGTCTTTGGTGGTGTTATTTTAATCTTACCTTTTTTTTTTCCTGTCTCTGCATGCTCTGCCCTTTCTTTGTGCACTGTTTCCTTCTCAGCACCAAGTTGCAGCCTCCTCCAGGGACTCTGCTTCCACCTTTGCTTTGCTCTAGAGCCAAAACATCACTCCTCACCACACTCTAACACCCCAGTGAGAGTGTCAAGGCTCTGGGGAAATTTCACACCTCTTGAATATCAAATGTGTCATTTCAGGTTGCCCGCAGAGAAGGCAGAAGTGTATTGATTCCCACAGTGTAATCAGAAAGCAGGCATGTTTCTGTAAGTGCAATTGATATAAGCAAATCCAACTGTATTAGAGAAGTTACATCTACGTAGCTGGGAGCATAATTTGAAAAGGTTTTCCTTTCCTGTTGCCTCAGCTTCAGTCTCCTCTGTCCCCTCATTTAGGCTGGAACATCAGCTTTGCAGCCTTTTGGTTTTAAAGGATTAAGCCATTTTTCTTTATAGTGTTGGGTGGGGTCCAGTCAAGCCAAAAATAATTATCTCTTGTCATGATCAGCTTCACTGTCCACCCCTACGCAGCTAAACCAATACAACTGATGAGCCGCGGAAAAAAGGGCTTGTAAAATGACACCTTCAGATTGGTTTTGAAAATTATGGGTGAAAATCTTCAAGGATGTTGAGATTGTACTTTAAGATATTGCTCAGCCCAGTAAATGGCTGAATCCACAATCTAACAACTTTCATCCCACTGCAACTACAAATACCTGCAAGACTTGTGTTCTCAGAAGAGTGGGGCTTTACCTTCTCTTTTCTTCTTTCTGATCAGAGAGTAGGGCCATGGCTTCCCTCTCTAGTGATGCACATTAGCCCCCAGGGAGTCTTTGTAAAGCCTTGTGAGGCAGAATAAACTTAAAGTATCTTTGTACCTTTGCCAGAGCACCCATGAAAACACAGTATTGCCGCTTCAATCCACACTAATAATTTTGATGCTGGATCCTCAGTCTTGGAGGGACTACGCACTGCAGGACTGCATGGGGGAGAAGGTTTCCTTACGTTGCCTCTGAACCTCTAGGGGTTTTTTTTCTGTTCAGTTTTCAATTACTTGACTCACACTTCTCGGGCTTCATTTCCCGGCACATTAACAGCTGGTGGTTTTGAAGGCTGCAGTTGGTGAGGGCAGGATCTGGAATGGATAGTAATTACTCGCTGAGCTCATTATAATTGTTCAGTTATTGAATAATTTGGAAAGGCAAGCAGGGGGAATATTTGGTCAATTAAGAGCTCGTTTAATCACTGCTAAATTTAGCCCTTCATGGATTTGAAAACCTTTGCTTACCTGCACTGCCAGGGAAAGCAGGAACACTTTTCCTCTAGTCTTTGACATGGCTCTTGTTCTTTGCCTTGGAGCGTTGTGGGTTTGCTCCTGATTTCCAACTAGCCTCAACCCTCCCACATTTGGGCTCATGGGCATTAAGAGCTCTCTGAAGCCTTAGTGACCAAATATGCCTCCAATGGAAAAAAAAAAAAAAAAGACGTTACAGACAGAGTAGCAAAGTGCAAGCATTTAATAGAGCTCAGTGAGCATGATCAGAAGAAGAGCTTCTACACCCTTGTCATTTTCTGTTGTTGCTAAAGTAAAAGTTCCTGAGCTCATGTTTCTTCTGTTTGAGGTTTTTTATAATTTCAGGCTTAGGAAGCAAATCTATCACTGAGAGGATACACAAATTGAAGTAAGTGTCCAAACTGAACCTTACCTTTAACAGCACACATCAAAATGAAGTAAACTCATTTTTTATGTTAGGGAGAAGATAAAGGAATAAGCCAGATCTTGTATGTCTGGAGACAAACCAGTCTTTAACAAAGGTCTCCATGAATTTTTTGTGTTTTGCTTAGTTTAAATGCTGAAAAAAAAAAGGGAAAAATAATTTTTAAACAGTTTTTTTCAGAGCAAACTCTGCAAGGCAAATTCTGCAAAACAGAAGAGCCATCAAAGCAGGTTGAACTTAAAACCTGACAACTTTGACAGCCTTCTTGCAGCAGCATAAAGCCGCGTCATTTCTGCAGTTACTCATGATTACAAAATTGTTGAATGAAATGCAATCCAAACCTGTCAAGGGTTGTAACTCTCAAGCAGGCAGAACAAATGATCTGCAGTGATAAGCAGTCGAGGGCTCCACTGGGTCCTTAACTGAATGTTTTGCCAAACTGCTCCAAATTAGTGGACCTTGTCCATGCTGAGTCTGGGCTGTTGAGGGGATGAGAAAGCTCCTGGTAAGAATCTAGTTGACTTTAAATATTCTGTTGATTTAGGGGTGGGGTTTTGGTGTTTTGGGCCAAGGGACACAAGAGCTTTCTGGCCTTTCTTTGCAGGAGTGTGTGCAGCCAGAATTCTTGTAAGCATCAGCTTTACTGCCTCTTAACAAACTGGACAGGTTGATAGAGACCTGGTCTTGAGGATAAACACCTTCTCTGTTGTTGAGAATAAGCGTCCTCCAAAAGGAGAAACGTGCAGCTGAATGGTCACCCTTGCTGCTGGGGAGCTACCGTGGAGTACAGGACGTGCCTGTGGGCTGGCAGCTCTACCCCAGCAGAAACCTTCTCCTGCTATCAGACCCAAACAGGAACAGGCTGTAAGGAGGATTAAGGCTGGAAAATCCAGGGCTGTTAATTCAGGTACCAGACCAACATTCAAACTTATTTTGCAGAAATACAGAGGAGCAGCAATCTTCACCTGAGTCATTTATAAAAATTCCTCCCGAGGGCTGCTTTAAGCCTGTGCCCAAATACAGACGTTGGCTTTTAGCCGCAATACAGTTATTGCAAAATGCTCAAGTTTATGGAGTTTTCATATTTCAGAATAGCTTCAGCTTTTTAGCTGTTTAGGAATGGTAAATCCTTATGTGGTTAGGCAGAATTCTTGGTAATTCTCTCTGAAAAGTACTTTAATATTTATGGTCAGGTTTGTACCGTTAAAGGAAAATGAGATTAGATAAGCTCATTAAGTCGAGCATTTTTTCCACATCTGCATTCTTCCCCACAAAATTATATTTCTTAATTTCAAGGCAGCTAATTCAGAGACAGATTTTACTCGTCACAGCGATACGAACCTGAACCCCTGGCGTGCTCCATGGATAAAGCTGGCTTAGATGTACACATGCTGTGCTCACCTTTCAGAGCAGCTGGACCGTTCAGAATGCTTTCACCAAGCACACCATCACTATTAGAGAACTAAAATCTTATTCATTTAAAAATATTTTTGCAATGTCCTAGTCCTGCTCCCACCTTCGTCTTCTCCACATTACAAGCAAGTCCTCATCAGCACTTGTGTATCTAGAGCAAGTGGTGACTGCAGGTTAATAACCAAGTCGAGTCTTCTCCCTTTCTGCACATCTGGCCATAACTGGAAGGAAAGAAAACTAAGGTTCAATAACCCTGTTCAGCAGAGGAAAACAATGACATTTACTTCTTAAGTTAATTGATCCACTTACTCATTCGCTCCATTTCATTCATTAAAAACAAAACTTTAAGGCTCAAAGCTTTCTGGTTTGGTTTCTTTCCAGTTCTGTCAAATGGTGTAATAAGAGGATATTACTGTTCCGTATGACCCTTGGCATGTTTGTAACTTTAATATTTAAGCCCTTAGAAGTGTACACACAGCTAGAGTGCTCTTACACCTCCCACTCCAGGGGAGTCAGATGAACAGCACAGCTGCTGTCAAACAGCTTCTCTGCTGCTCTGCTCAGGATCCTGCAAGTCACAAAGCCGTCCTGACAAGAGCACAGAATAATTAATTTAGACCTGAATGTATCAACAGTATCTCCCTGTACAATTCAACTAAAGAAAGGCTTTTGCTCACTGCCTATCTGGGCATGCTTTATGGCTGAAAAATTTAATTTAAGGAGAAGGATGAGGAAGAGGACAGGCTTTAATGGTCTGCTCCAAAGCCTGGACAGAAGTCTTACCTATTGAGTCAAAATGTACTTAACTTGTATTGAAAGTGATAATTTCTGCAGCATGCTGGAATTCACTGACTCACAAGCCATCTGGAGGTGCTAAAAGCATTTAGAAAACAAGATTAAGAGGTCTGAAATTCCAGTTGCTGAGGTGAAAATAGCAAGGCTCAAAGTTAGCCAGCAGTCAGCTGTGAAGACAGAAGACTTTAAGACTCTTGGTACTAATAAATGTAATGTGAGCAAGTGCCTTCATCATCCCCCGAGCTCTTTGAGAGAATATCCTTCAAGAGAAAGACACATTTATTTGGTGCCCATGCTGAGGCAGAGAAACAAAGATTTTTCCTTTCTGCATTTGGTCTGAATGGAAGAGGATCTCCAACAGCCTGTGTACATCTGGAAAGGGAAAGTAAGCAGGGAGAGGACTGGATCTCCAGATACCATGCAAGCATGAAAGAAGAGTAGAACCTCAGAGGGGAGCACTGAAGAGTGGGTGCACATCCCCTACATCTCAACTAAAGGATTATGAAATGAATTTACTTTGTCCTTTCTTATGGTTCCAAACACCCCAAAATTTTCAAACCGTTTCCCTTTCTTTCCAGGGGAAAAATTTCTGTATGCTCTGTGTATTTATGAATTAAGTCCGTCCTTCTTGGATTGCTTCTATTTACAGGTCTAAATTTTGCCCGGTTCCAGAGAAGGTACGATAGATGCTCTACATGGAAGACACCATCAACTAAAAAAGGACCAGTTGATAAACAAGATACATGCAGAGAAAGCTTAATTGATTATTTTTTTAATAGAAGGATGCAGCATGAATTAATTTATTTTAGCATACTCAACACTCACTACTAATTCAAACAGAACATGGACAGGACAAACAGCTTAGGTAAATGATATTGAGGAAGAGGTCTTATTGAAAGTTTTATGAAGGGTTTTAACAGCAAGAGTTTGGCTGCCTGAAAGCTTGCAGTTTCCAGTTCTTTGTCTGATCTTCTGATGAAACAACAAAAGAGAATGAAGAGAGAGGGGAAACCTCAGTTCAACACTGATACAGACATTTCAGTGTGGGAGAAATATCCCGCAGCTGCTCTCCGCCTGACACCATCTTAAATTTAACTTACTCCTCTGCTTGACTGACTTTTGTTCTATTTCTCTCTTCATACTAGTGAAGGACAGTTTATTTTAATCATATTCCTTCCTACGGAAAGGAAGGCCTCCTCATTAATTTCTATATACCTTTAAAAGTAAAGAAACAAATAAGAAAAACAAATTTATGGCTCACAGAGCTGTCATAGCAAAGTAGAAATAATACAATTGGACGATCACTTTTCTCACTTCTTACAAAAGCACTAAATGGCCTTACAGTTTGCCTGGTTTCATGCTTTTTTTTGGCTCACCTGGTAAAATGCAGCTGTCTTTTTATGAGGTTATTCAGTGAACCACATTTAAAGGCCTAATATGCAGAGAGGAGTCCCAGAATACACCTCCTCTTCGGTAACATAAATCAGAAATAAAAACATTTGTCTGCTAAAGGGAATGGAAGAAACCACCATCCAGAGACAACACATGCAGAATTGCTCCGTTAGGAGCTGCCATTGTTTATTCCTGCCAGATTTAATGGCCCGGCTGGCAAGTTAATTTGTGGAGGAGGTCACCTCCAAGGTGTGAATCTACCCAGAGACCTTACACTGGCAGTGAAAAGCAGACAGCAAGATTTTTTCCTGTGAAGTCAGCAGCAAAATGTCCTGGCATCTCCGTAAACAGCTCAATATAATTGTATAAACTGAGGAAAGGCAAAGAGACAAGATCTCAAGGTGTCTGTCCAGAAAAATCATGCCTCAGCAACCTAGTTGCCTTTACTTTTTCATAGAATCATTGAATGATTTGGGTTGGAAGGGACCTTAATGCCCACCCAGTTCCAAGGGACACTTCCCACTGGATCAGGGGCTCCAAGGCCCATCCAACCTGGCCTTGAACACCTCCAGGGATGGGGCAACCTGGGCCAGGGCATCCCCACCCTCACAGGAAAACATTTCTTCCTAAAAATCTCACCTCAATCTCCCCTCTTTCAGCTTAAAATCATTCTTTTGTTGTTAGAATAGTAAGAATAGTAAGGATATCCATTTCTAAAATGAGCTTTTTGAACACTAGAGGCCTATTACAAAAATTTTCCAGAAACAAGTAATGTGAACACTCCATGAATCTCAGCTTCTTTCTATAAATAAAGTGTTTCCTGCTAGAAGAGGTACTATAGTTGCAGGTGCATGCTCCTTCTGTACTTTCCACCACTGAGTCTTCAGCTGAGTCTTAGTGCATTATTAATAATATACCTGACCTGGCAGCTTACGGATTCAACCAGTCCAGACACCTTGACAGCCTTGGGGTTATCCAGGAGTAAACCCCGATATTTTGAGCAGGAAGGTAACGTTGATCCCTACCTTTTCATCATTTTAGCTGACAGGAAAGATGGAAATAAATATCTCTGCAATAAGGATGCTGTTTCAAGTATGGGCAAGTAGAAGAAAAGTGAGAGCATTTGGGGAAAATAAAAGCTGAAGTATGAAAATATCTCAGAAATAGAGCAATACTTGACAGTTGCACTATCATCAGAAATTCTTATTAAAGATTAATACACTGGCTGGGCTAAAAGGGTTATAGGGAACAAGAAAGTTCCTTTTCAGTTCTAGCAAGCCAGTCAGGGCATAAATAATGGACTGTGCTTCTACACCATATTCAGTATATGCTACAGGTAAAAGCTGAAGTACACTGGGACACAATTGAGAGGTGAAATAAGTGTTTTGAGGGGAGGTGATGGACAGAATCAAAAAAGCTGTGCAGGTGGAAACAAGACAGTTCTTTCCCTTGGACAGTCCATCCTGAAAAGTTTTAGTACAAGCCACCACTGCTGCTGTGGAACATAAAGAGTGCCTGCACAGACACTCCAGGGATAACTGGATTGTCATTAAGAGAGAGCTGACCTTTCAGCTTCCTAAGGTTTACAAAGCCAGGGAAAGGGAGAGTGCCCTATCATGCTTCATGGTGTTTTACAAGGAGAAACACTTAACCCTTTGACAGTGCTTTCAGCCAGATTTCCTGGGAAAGCACCTTTCTGAATGAGGTTAAGGTGATTGGCAGAGCCACCCATGGTCCAGAAAGGAAACAACTGCTCTGCTGCTCTTAGAAGGTTTGGATGGATTTCCACACAAAAGACTCAAAAAGGAAAGAGAGGAGTTGGGGTTTTGTTGCTTGGGAGAGAGAAGAGGAGGAGGGTAGGTGGTTGTAGACACCCCCCACCCTCCCCAAAGAGCCCAGACCTCTAGCAACATCTCCTGGGTTTATTCCTAGAAAGCAGAGAAAAATATTGCACAAAGCTAAGCACGAGCACGTTAGAGAGGTCCAACTCACATGTAAACACTGTGTAAGGATACCTGGATGTAGAAGGGATGTGAGGAACTCCATATTAAAAACAAAGCCATCTTCATTTCCCGGGGAAAAGAAAGCTATAGAGGAGAAATTCAAATGTACTGAGAATTGCAGTTGAAGGAGAAACAAAACCAGATTTTCCTGACACCAATGTCATTTGTACCAGACTCGTATTTTAATGTGGACATCTGATGTGCTACAAAGTACCCTATTGAGATGTTTACCTTAGAAACAAAAATAAGACATTAAGCTAAATTTCTGCTTTAAATCCAAATTAAAATCTTTTTTTTGTAATTAGAGCATCCTGGTAAACATTTCTGGACCTGAAATTCATTGAGATGGAGCTTCAGATATTTCAGGTGGACCGTGCGCTTTGAGGAAAATCTCAATATAAACGTACCTTTCCAAACATTCAGTTGGTTTACAGGGATTAAAACCCACAGTGACTCCACAGCTGCTTACACAGAGAAAATTTTATATATGAGAAACACCAAGGAGAAATGCACTCAGAGCTCCTAGAATCATCACATAGGGGATAAAAAATTGAAGTAAAGTGTAAGCTACGGTACTGAAAGGCAAGTTTACACCAAAAACCCAATCTGATCACATACCTCTTAATGTTACAAAAGTTGCTGATATTCTCAGAAAGCTTTGAATGGAGAGGTTTGAAAGCTGCAGTTTCACAGAAGTCCTTGGGAAGCTTCAAGCACTTAGCAGGGATTCAAACCCTGGCTTGCTCGCTTGCCTTATTTTCTGTTTCACCCTGGGACTTGGCACACATGCAGCATTTACCTTTCCTCACAAATGTTTTTCTTTCAAAACAAAACTCAACACTCCCGCATACTTGTACTGAGTGTGCTTTCAGGTGCAAGGCTGTATCTTCTGTGTCAGGACTAATCCCAGCGCACACTGAATATGTACTGACCTTTCTTAGCTTTGTTTGAACCATCAGGGCTCTTTGCAAAGGTTCTCACCCAACTGGGAAACCAGATTCTGCCATCACCCTGTGTTCAATTAAGAGCACTTTGTCTGCAGCAGCTTGGCAGCAGCTTGGCATCAGGTTTATGCTAGTTTAACAGAACACATCCTGTCCTCAGCACGATCAGAATTCCAAGAAACAGAGCGCTGCATCTCCCACAGGCAGCCTGAACCTGAAAGAGGACAGGCAATAATTAAAGCATTTCAAAATCAGAATTATCTGTCAAGACCTGGGAAGAGATACCCTCAATAAAACGTTATTCAGGCTATTTAAGCAGACTAAAATAAACTAAGTCAAGTTTATTTCTAGTGAGCAGCGAATTCTGCAAATCCCACTCTATCCCCAGAACACCAGCCCTTCTGCAATTACTGTTTCCCTGCTGGAGGCTACGTTCAGAGTCGTTTAAATTGCACTGTACTTCCTCATTTGCTGTTTAATTTCTGCATAGATCTAGATATTGCTTTTAGTAGTCTGGATATTAAAAGCTTCAAACAGAAAAACCTTGGCTGGTACGGGAACACAGCACAGTGAATTGGGTCCTTCCAGAAGATTCTCTTACCAAGTAGAGCAAACGTTTTTCCCCAAATTATATTTGACAGGTTTAGTCGTCGTATTGATCACATTCCTGAAGCATAAAACCTCCCAAAGACAAAGATCGAGTCAATTTTACTTCTGAATGCCAGTCAATTCATAGCCTGAGATGCACTGCGTTCAGGAGATATTACACTACTCAGCATCTTCCAAAGATAAACATTCAAGAGATTTCCCGAGATTCCCCCACCGTCCAGCACAAAGGTGTTGAGCAGCATTTCAGGGGGCAGCTCTCAAAGCGCCCTTTTCATTTAGTGCAACTCAAAGCCTGTATGACAGACAGAAGTAACAAACACTTTTAAAAGCAATTTAGGACAGTGTCGAAGAGCAGTGATAGGATGTATGGTGGAGATAGGAATTTTGGAACACAGGACCTGGAGAGTCCCAACCCAAACCCACATAGCTGCACTCATACTCCGATTCCACAGCCAGCAGGTGTTTTGCAGACAAGGCCACACATTTAAATCTCAAGGTAACATTAGGAGTCGAGTTTGAAGCTGGTAAAGCAGTTGCTGGTGGTCTTGGTCTGCCTTCACACAGACTTGGGCATAATGTGCATTCCTGGAATGAACAGGCTTCGAGACAAGCATTTAATATCAAACTCAACGGATTTTATTATTTACTACTATCCAGCCAGTTTAACAATTCTTCCTTTATCAAGCGTTTATCAAGTTTGAGGACAAGAGAAACTACAGGAGACTAATCTTGCTCGTGAGCCAAATGAGAAATCTCCCATTAGAACAAGTCCAAGTGTCCTGCCATCATTCTTTTTTATATTGATCTTCACTGTAATTCCCCCTAATATTTATTATTCCCATAAAAAGGTAAATTAACACAAAAGTAAATCTGTACACATAAAATAAAAATCAAAGCTCATTTCCAGATTTTCAGAATGTTTCACAGAAGTGATACAGACTATTAGTAAAACAAATCAATATTTTTGCTTTAGAACTTGATTGAGAAAAAAGATTTTCCTACCATTTACCCATCAATTCACTGACCTGTAAAAATCTTTGATTGTAGTAAAAGGCAGCCAGCAAGATTGTACATCTGTGTGTTACTGCCTGCGCTGCTGTGCAATTATCTCCTCTTCTCTCGAGTCCTTGCAATCCAGTATTCAAGGAACACCACAGACTAATGGTTTTAGTTAATAAAAAGAAAAGATCTTCATACTAAACTGAAAAAGAGAAGTCCAGAACTTTTTGAAACAGACAAAACATCGGTTTGGGCAAGAGAAAAAACAGTATTTCACAACTCAAGATTCGTAATTGTGTCAACAATAAAAAAGAAACCGGCTTTCTTCCCCTTACTCTTAAGAGTACATTGAAAACATGTATTTATTTGGCCTAAAAGTGTTCTATTATCAAGCTCCAGCTCAAGATTGCATCAATTTAAAATACAGGAGGACAGCAGTTCCTCTCTAGCGCCACATCTCATAGTCCACTGGTCTGCAGGGGTCTGTTAGCCAGCCTTCCAACAGCAAGCCAAGGTTTCCCAGCTTTTAAGGAGCTCAGAACTGGCATATGGAGAACGACAACAGAACTAGTGTTTTTTTTTTTTTCTCTCAGCTGTTCCCCTCCAAGATCCTACTGCCCTACCTGGGAATTAGGAATTGATGAATGCTCTGATGAATGCAGAGAACTGTCTGGTTATCTCTGCCCAGCTCTCCTTTTTAGTATTCACTTAATGCACAGGGCTACACAATCAAGCCAACTCCATAAAGAGCTCTTAACCTTAACACTGGGGCAAGTGTTAACTTCCAGCAGGATGTTAACAACAGGAAGACTTATTTTCACTCTGACTCAGAGAAAATGAGGCAAGCTGGGAACGCTGAGGGATCAGCATCAGAGGGATCCAATGCCTTGGCATCCCCTAGCACACCAAAGCATTGGTAACCCAAAAGCAGTGTGTTTTCTGGCTAACCAGAGAATGGTGTTTCTAACTTTGTATTAACTGGTCCCAGTTTGTAGCAGAAAACATCTGTAGTAATTCAATTAAAAAAAAAAAATTCAAGTAAGTCCCAGTAGTCAAACCACAAGTGCATTCCCCACCAATGCCCACAGAAAGGAGAACCCATTCCTCTCACCAGAAAGTATGTTCAATAGGAAAAAACATTCCTCTTGCTCCATTAACTTGGGTCAAGCTTTCTACATCCCCTCAGTTACCAAGGAGATTAAATAATGAACAACAGGTAACAGCAGCATGCGAAGTCTTAGCAAGACATGGTCCAAAGGATTGGTTGTCTCTTTTAAACTAGAGAAATAAACAAAAATAATTTTTTAAAAAGAGTCCACTCCCAGATTCTTCTGGAGCCTATCCCTTTGGGACATGAAAATAAATCATTTTTCAGAATATACCAAATTTAAGATGATCTTTAAGGCACCGATTGCAACATTTATGGAAAAGGGCATGTGGAAACAAAACGTATTACAACATATTAATACAGCTGGGAAATTCTAATTGAATGTGAGGTCATGAGAGATGCTGTTATCTCCTTCTTTCCTCTCCTCTTTCAGGGCTTCTCTCATTCCGTTTGATCTCATGTTCCATCCCTGGAGGAATTACATCAAGACTGGATCCCCAATGCCGTGGTCTGGGTTGCAGGTGAAGGAGATGGTGATGGCATAGCGAGTGCCCCAGTGAACCTTTTCCACCCGATGAAGGTTCTCTGATCCAGAAGTGAAAAAGGAAACGCGGCCTGTAAAGACAAAGCATTTAATCAGTGACATGGAATTTGCCACTCAGCTGTCAGCTCTCTACAGCTTTGCTGTTGTCTCAGTCCAGCTGTTCCCTAGCTACCTGAGAGCCCCGAGGTCATCACAAAGACAAACTGTTATGAGCTTATGCTGCATTCTGACAGCTTTATGTACTGTTTAAAACGTACATTAATCCTTTGCACTACAAAGCTGGAGACATAATTCCACCGTATCTCATAGTTTATAAAAGGCAGGAGGAGGCCAAGTTCTGAACTAAGAACTGAAGCCAGTTCTTAGTTGCCTCAAAAAAACCCAAAAGTAAGCAACTCCAGTGACTGTCAAAGTGTATGGATCTCCTCCCTGCTCCCCTTCTCGTCTGGGCTCTAATTTTAGACCAAAGGAGGAGGAAGTACGACAAAGGTGGCAAAAAGTCTTCAGTGAAAAAGTGCTCAGCAGGTTTACAAAGCAGCTGTGGCAGCTTCTCAGCATGGTATCAAGTATTTGCTATGGCTTTTTGTGCACATAATCATCTCTCACCGTTCAGCCAGATTAGAAATTCATGTATCAGTCATATACAAATTAATTTTCCTTACAATGAGCCACTGCATCAATGAATTGGCTCAGAAATTGTTTGACAGGTGCAAGCGCTTCCTCCTGCGCTTTATCCTGTCTGAGCTTTGACCACCACCTTGGCTTGGGGTTCTCCAGGCTTTACGTGGCATGAAAGTGAAATGTAGTTACTGCAATAACGACAGTAGAGGTACATTAGCATCCCTCTTGATGGAACAGCAGAATGGAGCCCTCTGCACTTTCGCATTATTAAACTGTTCTGAGAACACAAAAAGTTTGATGTTTATTAAATAGCTCAGAACTGACGCAACTCTGTCGGGCTGCTCACGTTCTCCCAAGAAAGCTCCTAACACTCATGCACAGCTGTTTTATCCCAATAGCATGTGGGTTTCCTACTCAGGCTTCTTTCCCACTGTTCAAATTAGATTAAAGATTATTAAAAAGCTTATAGTAGGATGAGCCTTTTCAAATTGTGTATTCATGTAGGATCATGATTAATAGTAATGGTTGGACTCAATGATCCAGTAGGTCCTTTCCAACCTAGTGATTCTATGAAACTCAAATTGACAATCTAACTCTACCCAGGACTCCTTCACATTCAGGCAGAATGAAACACTTACGTGCCTACTTAAAATCTGTACAAGATAAACTAGTCCAACCATTTTACAACCTCCTCTGTAAAAATGGGCCCCAAACAACATAAAAAATGATCCAAAGAGTGGGTCACAACTAAAAGCGACCCAAACGATCCAGTAGTTATCGTGCATGCATCCTCCTCAGCAGCAGACACGCGAGATTTGGACAAAACTCTCCTGGCCTCATGGAGCTTGGTTTACCCACCACCACCTGAAGGCTGTTTGAGCAGCCTCTGTGCCCCTTGCATGTGCAGCTGCATTTCACATTTAGTCTTTCAGAGTTTGTGTCTTTCGCAACTGCCAAGCAGAAGTCATATCACACTGCTCTCTGCCTGTGGCTGAACATCAATAATTAGTAAAGCTATATATATATGTCTACATTAAAAAAATAGATTCATTCCTATGCACAGCTCATTTACACCTTGGTGTCTTGCTTTTCGGGACGACAGACCAAATGAAAGCGATGTACTCCTATCCTGTGAGCGCTGCAGTGAACAGCGCTACCCTCAAGGATTTCATACAAATTTCCAGTGTCATTAAATTCTTTTTTTTCTTTTAAACCTTATTTCAACATCATTCAAGTACTTCACAATCAGTCCCTCACCTACGCACCCAAAGCTTTGCCTTAAACCGATTTTCAAGCTTTTTTGTTTGATGTCTTGTTAGAAGTGGTAGTAATTTGGAGTTAGACAATTTTCAGTGTATTGTTTAAGCCAGTTAAACTGGATGTCTTCTAATTTCTTTAATAAATATGTCTTCATATATATGGTATCTTGCAGCTCCTTGTGCATCTGGCTCCGTATCTACCAATGCGGGTCTCCGAGTCACTGAACCAGCCTACAGGCAGTTCTCAAAGATACTTTTTCCTCATTGTAGGAGAACTTCTTTTAAACTAACTTCCACTGCAAAATTTCGAAGTAAAAGCACGCTGTCTCCGTCACACACTACTTCTAGCAGCATAAACGTTCAAAAAGAGAGTAAAGAATGTCAATTCCCATCCCATCTGACAAAGCCCGGATGGAATATATGACAATACCATTATCTGGGGACTGCTGGGGAAAGACACATGGTAAAATAAAGCTTTACTATTACAGGATAGAATGAATTCTGGGACTTTAAAACACACCAAGACCGGACCCTTCGTACTCTTGCTTCAATACACAGTACATGGAAACCACCTCAAAAATTAAATCACTACAAGAAAGCAAGCAGGTCAGGACTAAGCGTTCCTTACAAGAGCATGGACCTACTTGTAGTTTATAACCTGTCCTAGCTATTCTTTAATCAATTTTGTGTCAAGATTTTATATGCCAAAGTTCCAAATCATGAACCACATTAGCAAATTAGCAGGATCATATGCAATATTGGTCTGGTTTTAACTGTAAGATTACATTCAAAGTATGTAAACTGTACCTTTTTTAAGTGTTACAACACTGCCACAAGCGATGCAGCTGTGATAGAGCTTTACTCACTGTCAATGGTGAGGAAGACATATAGGGCAGCTCCACTAAGTTCTCCAGACTATGAAATATTAATAGAGTGAATGCTGAGCTTCATAACAGATTAGTGTTGTATAACAAATGCTAAAGAATGGCTATGCAGTTATTCATCATAGATAAAAGTACATATGTGCTTAAAATTTCGTGATGAAACATTTTTAAGTGACAAAAACTCAAGAGAAAGTATGTAAAATTCTAACCCCATTTCCTTTGTCCTTTCCTTTCATTATTTAAAATGGTCTCAAATCAGTCTCTTCATTTTCTTCTCCCCTCTGACCTGCCTTCACAGATTTCTTTCCAACATGTTTTTCTACTCCACTAAAGGAATCTTGACTACTATCTCCTGGCACATAAATTCAGTTTGATTTATGAACACTTACTGTTAAAAGTATAAGCTTTTTTTGAAATGGCAAGCTACTGCTCAATACAATTTTACAGTATATCATCTAACCAAAAAAGATAAAGTGTTTAACCCCCGGTCCTTAAGCGATGAACTTCTGGAGAGAAAGAAACAGCAAAAGAATTACCTCCTGTTTTGAGGTCCTTGCTTCTAAGCTCTCAGAAAGAGGCCAGTCTCTGAGCTGTGTTCTGAACAATGAAGATTGGAATGGAGGTGTCCTGAGGTTAGAAGTGATGCCAAGGGTAAAAACCCAAAGGATTTGGTTTTTTCCACTGAGATAAATCTATAGTCTGAAAAGTATTTCATCACACTTGTGAACATTAGACTCATTTTTCCCAGGCACTGCAAGATGCCAAAAACTCCATTGCTTATTTATTTTCATGATGCTTTGATCAGTACCTCAACCTCAGGGAAGAGTTTTAGATCCATAAGCTACAAGGAGCCGTGGGCTGTCCTCTCACATCCGTCACCTCATCACCTCCACTTTCCATTCCACAAGAAGTCAATCCAGCAGAACATCTCACAGCAGTTAGTGCAGCACAACAGAGCATTTGATGCTTTATACACTTGGACATACGGCCCTCGTATTAGGTAAACATACGTTTTGTAGGCACTTCTATCCATGCTCCTCCCTCTTTTCTGCCTAAACATACATAAAACTGCTTTATAGCTGTTCCCACATGGCTGCAAAATTTCCATCAGACTGTCTAGTAACCAGGGAGCAAGTTGTACTCCTGCCTAGTTCCCATGGAAGATTGCACCAACAGACTGGAGGAAGTTCCTCTAGTGCAAATGCACTTGTTCTCACCATTCTTATTAGCACAGAAAAAAACCAAAAGAACTAGAAAGATTTATTATAATCTCAACCTTGCCTGTATACCTCTACAGGAACAGAAGTAATCAATCCTTTGATCTCCATTCAACAACTAAACAAGCTGTATACAGATTCAGGTATTCTTATCGTTTCCATGTCTGCTGTACCTGCCAGCATCAAGTGCTAGCAAGTATTTCAGGATGGAATATGGTCCAATAAAAGCTTAGCTGATGAGCTTCTGCTCCCTGCAGATTGCAGAGAGCCCTGTTGTGATGCAGTCACACTCTCTTCTAGCTCACAGATACACCTCCAGCTCGGCTTCTGTGCTAATTAGTCAAGAATTTAATCCACAGGTGAAGCTGCCTCTCAGTCCCTTCCTTCTGTGGCCCTTAGGGATCCACATAATTTTTAAAAACTTAAAAGTAAACATAGGATGAATCGTACTGGAGATGAAAGAACTACTGTCATGGAAAACTGAGGTGCAAACTCATTTAAATACACAACTCACGCTGCTTAGAACAAGGAATTGCTAACAAGCTCAGCACCAGGGCATCCTTCCAAACCAGCCCTGGTTTTCAGTGCCACTGACACAAGTCAAGCTTTTAAATGCTGTCAGGCTGAGAAAAGCTTGTGATGTGATAGACAGGGAAGGTCTTGCTCCCTGTAAGAGCAATTACCTTATTAGAGATATTAATCACATTAGTAACTGCTTTTTCTCCTGTTTTTTTGAGAATCAATTTCTGCACTGATCCACATGAATCGTTATTTATGAAGACATTCAAGTGCCAGTCACAAGCTCCACTGCTACGAATTTTATGTGATCCTAATTTAGATGAAGCAACACTGTTATTTTCAGCAATAATACTTAACAAGCAGCAAAAGCAACTGATATTTCACTATGCAGCAATTACGTCCCATTTAATTACTCAAACAAAGCCGCTAGAGGAATGTAAGTATCAACTACGAGTTTTCGCTTTGCCCTGCTTTTGCTTTCCCAGTTTTTAATCACATTCATAATTGCCTCTAAGCAATGAATTCTTTTTAGATGCACTCAGAAAATATAACCACTGCGTGAAGCAGCATACAAGTGGGAAAGAATTATGCATTCAGCTATGTATCACAGTAAAAATATCAGTATTCCCACAAGCCTTGCTCTCAGGAGATTTTCTCTGTTGAATTTTAAAGTTGCGTTGCACTTCCATAAACAAGCTGCCTACGATTCGCTACCCAGCCTCTGTACCCTGAGCCAATACAGACAGGAGGAATGCACAAAGGCAACAATTTGCAGTGACAACTATGCCCTTGCCGTGTAACTACAACTTCAACAAAACCACTTACTCTCTCATTTGCTTCCTTCTCTCTAAAATGATGCTAGTACTGACCTATTCTAACAGGTTTTCTGTGAAAATTAATTAGTAAGCACCATTACAATATCGTCAAGGACTGCAATGGGACAAATACTCCGCAATTAACATATATTCTGTTTTACAGTTATTATAAAAATAACCTGTTGTTCATATTCTGGCAAGAGGAAAAACTAGTAAAGCATCCCAGATTAAATTATAACAAGATAGAGAGAATATATGAAAGGACTTTGAGAATCAGACATGCATTAACATACTACAATGCTCAGAAGAGCTACTGCCAAGATTGCTGTGCCTCTGTTATTACAAATTCATTGCATCACTTAGGTTGGAAGAGACCTTGGGAGGTCACCTGGTCCAATTCCCTTTCTCAAATGCAGGCCAACTGCTAAGCTCTATCCAATTTTCAAGTTCCACCAGGTTGCTCAGGGTCACATCATTAGCACAGACGAGTGCACCATTCAAATACTGACATCTCCCAGGTAACGCTCGGGCACGCATATTTTACTGCCCTCAAGGCTTCTCCTGTGTTTGATTATTGACCAGGGAACATTGAGTAAACGACCTCTAGAAGTCCCTTCCAACCTCAATTATTCTGATTATACATGAAACAGGCCATTCATACTAACATTGACTCCAGCAATCACTTTCTATTTGCAGTAGGCCTGTTTTGCCACTGGATTCCAAGCCCCTTTACGCTCCTTCACTCGAGACTACCATTTCTGCTTTCTTGGCAGCATCCTCCTGGCCCTTCTAGCTTAATTCACTGCCAAACTCCCTTGTAAACTCCTTGGGTCGTAAGAACATCAAGGAGAAACTGCAAGTTATGTGTTAGATTGTCTCACCCAACACAATCAGGCAAGGAGGTTAAGGGAATGATAACCATCCCCTCCCTTCTCCTTGGTTGGTTTGAACTGTGGTTGGACACCAGGGAAAGGCAGAGACCACCCCTGCCTAGTGCCAGCAGCGGGGAAGGGATGCAAAGCAAGGCTGGAGAATGCAAGAGGTCTCACCTCCACCCACTGTCCACAGCAGCTGGCTGGGGGCACCAAAAAGGCTAAGCTGCTGCTTAGAAAAGAAGCAACTCATCTTCCTGATTAAAGGGAAGCAGGAACAGTTTATTTGACACTACAGACCTATTCAGTATCTTTCATCCTAGGCACTGACAGCTTCAATTGTCTGCTTAACATTTACCATCTCTAGATATTACTCAGGAAAGAAGGAAAAACTGCATCTTGTGGGCTGGGCAATACCAGGACAGAAGTATTGTCGGGGAAACTGCATCAACACAATTGTGTTCCCATCCCTGTTGTCTGTTTAAGATTAATTGCTGATTCATTCTCATGTAAAGCATCCAAGAAAAACCACCATATCATTAGGCAAACAACCTGGCAATTATCTTTTCTGTCATCACGCAATAAAATTTAACAGATGTAATTATTCAATTACTTACAATAAATGTTGAATGGGGAGAGCTTTAAGCAAGTCCTTACCTAAACTGCACAGAAGTAAAATGGGGTTACAGCACCTGCAAGTGCCCCGATCCAGGTGAGGAGAGAGCACGAGCTTCTCTAAACAATTATACCACATACATGCCAAGAATAGAAGCATAAAGAAGCCTACAGCCTAAAAAAAATAACTGCAACAAGTATCTAATGAAGCCTAGTTACAAACTTGTCCCAGATGTAACTACCAGACAAAGAAATTACTGTTATAAAATCACTGATTCATATAGTAAACTCTCCCACAGACTGCTTGGAACTCTTAAAAGTGTTATCGCTACTTTTAAAAGTACTTGCTCCTATTTTAAATTTGGAAATGTCTGTATTGAAAAATTCCAAATTACAGTTTTTAAAGAAAGTGAACTTAATTATTTCCTTCTAAAAGTACATGAGCATTTTTAGATTCCAAAAGAATCCCTGCCTGCCTCTCTCCTCTCAGTACAGTTGGTTGCTCAAAATAACAGGAGTTTCTGCTCAGTACATTAGATCTGTAGGTGTGACAGCCTAGTGAAGTATTTAGAAGTGAAAAATGCATAACTGTGCTTTCTCCAAATCACTGAGTCTGAGGCCTTTTGGCTCCATCGCTTCTCCCTGCAGCCGGAAGGGCAGGGATATGAGGTCTGCTCTGCCTTCTCCCCTTCACTAACTCACTCGCACTCAACCCATACTGCCAGGTCTGCTCTGTTCTCCTTCTAACTAGCACTCTGGGCACTTCCAGAAGGTTTCTAAACTGGCCTCTTACAAAAACTTCTCACCAAGAAGCCTCTGAGAACAATTTCAATCATGTGAAGTATCTCCAGATAATCTATTTTACTTCTCTTGGCCTTGCTAAACATGGCATGTCTAATAGAGTTGTGGTCAAACCACGTGAATGCTTGAGTTCTAGGCATGGACTTCAGATAGAGACAGAATTCATCCTTGCCGTAAGCAAATCACTAAAGTATAAATACAAGCATAACTTCTGCTCATTTCCTATTCAAAAAATGGCCTTTAAACAAAATGACTTCATGACAGCACCTATGGTGTGTGACATTAACACTCACAAACCTTAGGAGCCAAGAAATGAAACATCAATTGGTATTTTGTATTACTTCACCCTTTACATCACTTTAATTTCATCGAATAACTGGTTGGAGCTGATCTTCCTCTGCTTCCTCTTTATGCCTTCAGCTTTGCTGCATATTTATCTATCAACACGAAACGGAATCATTAAACACTGGCCTGCATGTGCAAGACATAAAAGAGTTTTGTGCAGCAAGCACAGAGGTTGCACCACTACCTGTGTCCATTGATATCTAAGTATAAAAAGAGAAAAAAGACTCTGAGGCCAATTCTCGACACTGACAGTGCTTGGCAGAGCTCTGTGGAGCACTGTAACATGACATGTGCTTGCTTCCCTCATCCCCCAAGAACTCCTTAATCTTTCCAATGGACCCACTGCTGTAAAGTGACCGTTGCTACCCTCAGTAACAGATGCCCTCAACAAACCCGTGGATTTTGTAAGAAGTAATTCACATAAGCAGCATATAAGGTGCGGGTCTGACCTGTGTTTCAAGGCACCAACTGCATTACAGGCCCAATTAAAATATTAGTTCACTTAATGCTACCATAAAGTCATCATCAAGCATCACAGAAATACAATACTAGAGGCTGGAAGACAGTTCTCCTTCCATAGAAAACAAATCTGAAAGCAAAAGCAAATCTTCAAGGTTCTACAAAGAAAAGAGGAGCTATTGAGCTATTTTCTATATATTCTTGTCATAATTGCAACCAGTCCTCCTTTTTCTGTCATCTCTCTCTGCAAGCACCTCTCCAGTCCCAGGTGCAGTTTGTGATTCGTACTGCAAGCCAGGAACTCGGCACAGCCAGTTGCGACACTGCAGCTGCCAATGCCGGTTCCGGTCATTCTTCTCGACAACTGACAGCTGCTTCTGGAAGGTTTTAAGATCGTTCTCCACTTTCAGTTGTTACTGGTTTAACACCAAGACATGCTCCCGTTTTACTGACTGGAGCAAAACTAGAGCTAAGAACACCAGATTATAATGACCTCAACTGAATCCAGAAATCTTACCTTGCACATCACTGCACCTTCAGTCTCTTCCCTCAGCCTTTACTAGCTAATTCCTCCAAACTGATTTTTTTTTTTAAAGAGCACAATAAAATAAAGATATGACAAATTCCCACCACTTGACTTGAAGTACTGCACTTATTCTCATAACTACAGTATTTAAGTGCCATGTTATATCTAACCACTGCAATAAAGCCATGCTTACCTCAGTAAAAGCACACACAGACACCCTGAAGCCCATTCCTGCTCTGTGAGAAAGCTACATATGCACTCTGAAATGTATGCTTTTCTCTACCTGAACAGAAAATCTAACTAATGGCTCAAGCTTTGAGCAGGCACCGTTTTCCATTCCGAATAATCCAACCTCACAAGTTCCCAAATAGCTCCTGCTCTTAAATATTTTTACACTTCCAGGAACACACACTTCTGACAGCTATGAAAATATGCTAAGTTTGATATTCAAGTAAGAGTCACATTTCAGTCTGCAAGGCACAGGTTTCTTTTTGCACCATACAGAAATTTCATCCACACAAAGTGACTGTGACCTTTCCTTCTACCCTGCCATTGTAAACAACTGGTGTGATGACCAAACTCCCATATGAGCTGAGAAGAAGCGCAGCAAAACTGACCTTAAAACCAGGAAATGTACAGACAAATGCAGCTGGTACTGAAACCTCATTCTGACTGCAGGGTTTCATCTGTACTTTATCATAAAGTGAAGTCTGTGAACTCTGTTGCTGCCAGTGCCCAAATTCCCACCATACTCCCAAAAATAATGAAATTTTAACTACTGTTTACACTGAAAAATTTAGTAGTAGCAGAAAGTGCATCAATTTTATGACTGAAAAAGGAATGACTTGATGTCTTAATCCTTCTGTGTCTACTGAAGATCCCTACAGAGGTCTCAGGCCAGCCAAAGGAAGTTAGTGCTGAAAAGGGCATGAGCTTCTTGTTGAAGGACATTGTTCTAAATATTGATCTACTTCTTCCACAGCGTCTGGAACAGAGCTACCCCTGGCACGAAGGATGGTAAAAGAATGCCAACATGTCCAGTTTGGAAACAGAATTTCTGTAGACGTTTAAAAAAACAATAGATACTACTTTAGAACCGTTTCTTCATCCAAAAACTGTTTTCTTGTCAAAGCAGTATTTCATCCTAAGAATTCTCTTACTCATGGTACAGCGAGTTACTCGCAGCAGACGTAAGTCATAAGACACAAATATACTTCTGAAGCCCATCAGGGCAAAAGAAAGATGTGTTCCTTAGTGCCACATTTGGTGATGAATTAGCCAAAGGTCTGTACATGTGAACTAACAACCCAGTAGTGACTTATGCATGTCTGTTAAAAGGAAAAAAAATTCAAGTGCCTCTAGGTTAATAAATTAGAATTACTTTAATAAATTATCATTCCTTCCTAAAGACAGAGGTATTTGTTAATAATTAAACTAAGCAATGTTATAGGCCATGCTACAAATTATGATGAGTCTTTCACTGAAATATGAGAGACTCAGGACTTACAGACCTTTTACACAATCCACAAGTGATAAATAATTAGAGAAGTTACAAGTGTTTTAAATGAGGCTTCACTTCTAAGAAAACAGTTCTCCTCCCCAGCTACCTGGCTCAGACTGATCCTTGAATGCCAAGTGCCACGAAAGCATGTGAAGCAGCAGCAGGACTCGCCCAGGCCGCATTCCCAAGCACAGGAAATCCCACCTGGTTTTATTCTTAATTGTGAGGTTTTTGTGTCTTGAATTACTGCTTTGCTTTTCTTTCTTTCCCCTGATGCTCTGCTGCATGAGTAACAATGCCTTTCTGTTCCCTACTGTACAGCCTGACACTAACAAATTACTGCTCACGGAAAAAGGAATGTGCTCATTTTGGCAGAAGGCACCAGGTTCCCAAACTGCAGAATAGCTTTGAGAGAACAAGAAGTGCCAGGTTTCAGAACTGAAATGGCATTAGCAATATGGAGAAAGTAAATGAGCTGTCAGCACTAAAGCTGAACCAGCCATTCCAACAGTCATCCCTAAAAAAGCCTGTATCTCTGAAACGAGAAGGATAAAAGCTTATCAACGCGGGGTTTCAAAAGTTGGGTTTGAGTGACAAGACAAGTACAAAGGATCAGAAGAAGCATAAAACAACAACAACAAAAAAAAACCCACAAAGACGGATCGAGAGGAAAAAAACACTACTAAGGAACATTCTGAACATGAAAAATACATCAACTTGTACCAGCAACACAAACACCCTGGGGTCATTCCCTTGCTCACATTCTCTCACAAACCACATTTTATCAGCAAGAGGAAAACTAAGTGCAATTGCCTTCACATTGTGCTTCACCTCTAAAGCTCTTCTCCTTAGCTCACAAGGTGTTCGTAGTGATTTAGATTGCAGCATAGGTAGTGACCCAACACCCGTGTTAGAAAGAGGAGTTTGTCAGAAAGATGTAAGTGGCATTAAAGTGAACTCTCTGCTGCACACAGATAGCACATGTGATCCTTCAAAGAAGGCCGTTCCCTACAAGCTTTGCACTGTGTTGTTCAAGAGGTGGGTTGGACCAGCTCTGTGGCACCCACGCTGTCAAAACAACCACCTGTGAAAGGGTATGACGAAAACCAGGTCCATTAAAAACCTTCCTGTGCTTCACCTGCTCTCCCTTCCCCTTCAAAAACGAGACAGAAAGCAAAGACCTTGCAGCAGAGCCTGAAAATTAACCGTAAGGGGCTGAATGGAAGTAATTTCCCAGTTTCAGACTTTCTGAAGGTAAGTCAGGGGCAAATTGAATGCAGCAACCGGACTGAGGGCTGCTGTACCGGGCCAGGAGGCAGCCATTCTCCCAGCCACCTAGGCTTCGATCATCATTTCTACAGCTACAAAAACATATTAATCTTAGAACTGCATCTGGAAATGAAATAGCTTAATGTGTTCCCTTTTAAAATACCAGTGGCAGCATTTTGCAAAAGACGATACTTCCAGTTTAAGGTTTATTTCCAACCACTAAAGCCAAAATAATCAAATGTACAATTCTTGATACCAAACCCAGAATGCAAACAATCTCAGGGTTTATTTAAGCCAGCATTACTGCTGGCGAGTGGATCACTATGATCTGTAAGGAAAAAAAAAACCCCACATCTATCCCTATTTGCAGGCAGCAACAGTCAGAAGTCAGTTCTGCTTGGGGTAATACCTATCAGCAGACAATTCCTGAGGCTGCCTGTAAATGAGTAAATTTCCATCTATTCTCTCTTGGGGGGAAAAAAGGGATGGAACACGGTAGGAATATGAAGATGTCCTTGATTTTTTTTTTTTCCCCCTGGAGAAGTACGACTGGTCTTGCATCACAAAAAGCTACTCTGCTGTAAGCTCAGTACTCACCTGCCAGGTAGAGGAGCTGAGGTCACACTCTTTCTTCCCAGACATAGCATCCCAAAGGAATTCTCATTTCAAATGATCCACTTATTAGAAAAATCTTAAACCAACCTTAAGAAAGGTGCTTTTTTAAGACATAACAGCCATCAGAATGCTCCTCCCTGTCAGGTCTACTGACAGCAGGTACAGATTTACAACTGACTGTGGTTCATTGTGTTCAAATCCACACCCAACCCACAGCAGCTGCAAGGTATTAAGCCCCACTTTGAACAGCAACGGAATTTCAGGCCAGACAGTTCAAAATAAATTGCTTTACTTTGGATTTGCTGTAGCACACAGTCAGCTTTGCTCTTGATGCGGTAACCCTCTAAGTTACCATAACTGGATTGCATTTCTAAGCCCTGCAGTTTCCAAGGAAGTCACTTGGTGTGATGTAACTCCAGGTAGCTCAAACTGCAGCCACAGTTTAACTTTTTTTAATCTTTACTTTTTATGTCATCAACCTGAAGAGAAACCGCTACGTTATTCCACAGTTACTGCTGACAGAAAACAATCCCAGGACTTTTGCCAGCCTACTCGATGAACAAACAAAACAGCCTGGTCTACCCCAACGCAGCAAACCAAGCCTCTTACCTGCTCGAGGCTCTATTGTCTTGTTGGAACCTGCGTCCATGAAGATGAACCGTCCACCTCCAAAGTCTTCAGTGTAGTCAGAGAGGTAGAGCAGGGAAGTGTAGTCAAAAGAGCCATAGGTCACCTAGGAGACAACATTAAGACAACGTTACCCAAAAAGTACCAAACTCTCATCTCTGCAGAGCACAGATAATGAAACAGATGGATCTGATGGGTTTTTCCAATTTCCCAGTTTTCATGTATTTAACAGAGTGGCCTCTGAAAGCTAAGAACATTCTTTCCTAGAAATTATGGTTATTACTCAATTCTACTCTGTTTAAACACACACTAAATACAAGACTAGCATGTTATGTGTATTATTACAGTTTCCATAATTAAAGAAGTGCTTCTATATATTAATCATACTCAGTTTACTAAACAGCTAGCAAAAAAACCCAACATTGTGTCAGAAGTCACACCTCTGCCTTGTATTGAAACACAGAAGTACTCAGACCTGTTAGATCTATTTATACTATTTAAAGATAAAATTTCACCATAATGAGACCCAAAAGCAGCCTTTGACTAATTATTCCCTCCATTATCTAATCAGGGCTATAGGTTTCAGGAATCCTCACCTTTTACACTTTCACCAGCTACCAGCAGGCGCTTCATGGTAGCGGTGACCCAGACCTTCCAAGCAAAAACACATTTGTTGGAACTCCCACACTTCTCCATACAGGTTTTGTTTAAAAACCTTCAAACAAAACTTTCAAAGTCTCTCCTTCTTCCCAGCCTACAGACCAAACATCCCATTTTTAGGTATAACAAGGTGAATTTCCTTCCTTTTAAAGTATTATTTTTGCTCGATATGTATGTTGAAGATAGAGAAAATACATACTATATATTAATGCTCAGAGGGAAGCTATCTAAATATTTAACACTGAGTTTAGCCGATTTTGAAAACATTTCCCTTTCGTATCTACATGTCATCAACAATTAAAAATACACTTAAAATCACTGGCTGTATTCTCCGGTTTCTTTACTGTATATCACAACTCAACTTCTGCGTTACCCTGCCAGTGAGATTTGCAGTACAGAAATACCACATAAGTACACAGCATTTGCAGTGTTTTGCCTGACCCAGTGACTGTTAGAGGTAGGTGCTCTTCTAAACTTAGAAGTTTTCTAAATATTTTCAGTTTTAAGTTACAGTCATTAATGCCAGTTACATTGTGGCTCAACAGCAGTTGTACGTATTATTCTGTAAGGGCAGTGACTGAAGAGAACAGAGCAGCACATGGAAGACCTAGTTATTCTTACTCGTTTTATTATTTTGACTCTAAGGGATTAAAGGAAAAAAAAAGCAAAAATCCAGTGATAACCCTGCACTACATGTTCAAATCACAGGAATGAGAGAAACAATCTGGTATTCCCCTTTTTCTCCGTATCTACCCAAACCTTAGTAGCAACACAAGGTGATAAATGAGAATCCATAAGCACAGGGCACTGCGGCATCTCAAAGCAGCCACTCTACAGCCCTCCTCGGGCAATCAGCTTTGTAAAGCTACTTTCACCTTCATTGATTTGGTGATAAAACTTCCAGCCAGTTTCTGAAATCTTCCAGCCAGTAAAGGCATTAGCAAGTAGAGAAGCTCATTCAACTGATACTTGCAAATATAATGCATTAAAATTGTCCTTACATGTTCTTATCTTCAGTGGTGCAGCAATATCTGCCCCATCAGTGCACTCTCCATCCCTCCCAAGGTGGCTTTACCACCTCTGAGCTTCTCAGAGCTGACTACAAACCATTTTAGTCTAACCAAGCACATCTGATTTCCATAGATGACTAATATGGGGAGCTAAACATGCAATAGAAAATGGTTTTTCTGCTCCTGTTCTTGTTCATTACTAACTCTAAGAAGGCGGCCAGGCCTGAGAAATGCAATGCTGTGGCAACCAGGCACTAAAACATAGTCAGTTATTCAAAATGCTCAGTCCCCCATGTGTCTTAAGAGCATTTGTTACTCTGGTAATGATTTCCAGTGCCAGAAAAGTTGATAACTGAACCAGAGGCTCAAACTACGTAAGAAAAGCTGTCACTGAAACAAGGTGATAAAGCCATAGAGGCACACTGCAGCAAGTCAGATTTCTATAGCTCCTTAAGAATGATGGAACAGAAAAAATGCAGGCATATCCATTCAGCCTGAGACTTCATACAGGTAGTAAGCTCTTTCTGAGCACCCTCTACCTAAACAAGTCAAATGCAGCTAATATTAAATGATAGATGCTCCAAATAGTATTTATATCATACGTGTTTAAAGGCTGTTACTATAAATACAACTAACAGTCGGAATTAAGATGGGGAGGGGCTCTAGATTAGGGAGTGCAGCGATTGGACAAGGGGGAATGGTTTTAAAGGGAAAGATGGGAGATCTTGATTATATATCAGGAAAAAAATGTTTTACTGGGAGGGCGGTGAGGCACCAACACAGGCTGCCCAGAGAAGTGGTGGCTGCCCCCTCGCTGGAGGTGTTTGAGGCCAGGCTGGATGGGGCTTTGAGCAACCTGATCCAGTGGAAAGTATCCCTGCCCATGGCAGGGAGTTAAAACTTAGATGGGCTTTAAGGTCCCTCCATCCAACCCACTCCGTTAATCTATGAACTTGCCAGCCACATTTTGCAGGGTGACACTCTTGGGTTTTTTAAGGGAGACGTGTTCATACACAACTAGATCTACAGGAATGTGCAACAGGCTTGCAGTTACTAAGAAGGATACTTAGGACCGCACCCTCTGCTTCCCATTGCAGAAGAAAATACAAGCAGACGTGCACTTTCCAAAGAGCACAAGTCTAGCGTGACATCTTGCAGAAAGAAGAGTCAAAATTCTACCTGTGTCTTTGTGCAGATCACAAAAATGGCCTTGACAGCTGCTTCCAATGGTTCTATCTATTTAGCAGGCAGCGTAAGACACCAAAGAGCACATCTCTGAATCACAGGGAGTGCAGGTGAGCTGAGGTACCAAGTCTGAGCAAACAAGAATAACCTTCCTCAGATTTCAAAGACGGTGCTGTCCTAAGGCAGAAGCAAGATCTTTTGATGCGTTTCCCTGCATGTCTAACAACATGAGGAGGAGAAAAAGAAGAGTGAAAAGTCTGCCAGGATAGATAGCAGCTGCTATCAGCAACAGCCTCAACAGCCAGAGGAGAGAGGGATGGGGAAATGAAGATCATATCACAGGTGAAGAGACTTGAAGGTCTGACTGGCTCAGCTTAGAGAAAGAAAGGCTGAAAAGGAACAAGACCCTAAAAATACATGGAGATGGGAGGAGGGGAAAAGCCAGCTACAAACTGATCATGAATGAAGTTAGGCTAAGAAAAAAAACAAGAAAATTTGCACTGAAGGCCTGGAATAGCCTTGATAGAAGAAATTCAATGAAAACAAACCAAAACTGGTATTACTGTGGAGCCTGGCAGTCATGTGAAGGATGACAAGTTCCTCATCCAGGCGTAGGATTGCAGAAATCTTTAAGTCCCACATCGTTTCTATTAGAGAACATTATAAGATTATACCGCTGTCAGAAGCAAGTGTACAACAGCAATTCCATTATAAATGAGACATTTGACATTTGAGAGGCTCGGTTCCAAACAAATTCCATCCAAGATGAAAGTCCACGTCTTGAGCCAACACTCTCTTTATTTGGTTTAGATGCTTATAAATTCAACAAGATTAAATGAGTCATTTGGGCAATTTCATGGTTTCTACTCCTAAGTAAATAAAAAGCACATAAATTTTAGGGAAAAACCAAAGCCTCATACAGACACAACAGGACTGTGCTACCCCATTGTGTAGTTAAAGTGCTCCAAAGGAAGGATATTCACATTGAGAAACAGTAATAGAGGGTAAAAGGCAAGAGGGGTATTAATGTGTCCCAAGAAGCCTACATCTTTGAACAAACAGCATCAGACTTTGAAACAAAGAATGCGTCAGATTCATTCTTCAAAGGCTTCGTTTTGGAGAGGGGCAGGAAAAAAAATCCTGAAGTCTTCTAGGAGCCACCTTCAGCATTTAATGATTATACAGAAATACACAGAGCAGTTTGTTCTATTCCAAGGGGAAAACATAAATAATGACACCACACAAAGCATCCAAGAAACTGGCAAAACATTTAACGTGCTGAGTTTCATTGATCTTTCTGCAACTCCCTAATATTTACACTTGTTTTGGAGGCCACATAAGAATGGTTCTGCTCTTAACTGGAAAGTCCTTGCTACTTCAGATCAAGAGCAACTAGGCTTTTTCCCCTTGTTTTCAATTGCAGTCTGGAAGCAGTACATAAAACTTACTTTGTCAGCAAAATTAAAATACAAGGCAAGCCGACTGCGCTGAAGGCAACCTGTGACACTTCATGACCTGTCTATCCTGTTTAGCCTTCTCCAAAATATTTTCTGACCTGCCTAACCTCCTCTTTGAATTCAGTCTCCTGCATTGCCTCATCAGCTATAAAAACTTATTTTTTACCTCTTTTTAAACACATAATATAAATGCAGATATACATAACGTACACTGATAGTAGGTTAAAATTATATGCAGATATACACTGTGCACATACTGTATGTAAACACTACATCCACAGACAGCTCTGCTCAAACTGCATGTAAGGGAAATATAACAAACCTTCTGATATGCAAACATAGAGGAGAGAGGAATTAAGAGGCTTGTTTGTGCAGGAAGGAAAGGATTCAAGTTAATCCTCTGGTGCCCATTCAAGCGAATGATGTACCAGGAGGGAAGGCAGCCAGTGTCTAGCGGCAATGACACATGATGATGTAATTTGGACTTTTCATGATGGACGTGAGTCGAACAGGATCAAGGATGTATCTCTGTCAGGCCCTGTTTAAAGCATCATTAGACTGGTTCAAACCCTGAATTTTCAGCTAGGCAATGCAAACTGTTACCTTTTAAACCATAAAAGTAACAGCATTATCTGGCAATAGCTGAAGTCTTTTATCCTAGAGAAGAGATGAACCACTAAGCTGGGGCGGTTTCTAAAAGAACAATCCTAGCCCATGGTGGCTTGTCCATCTCTCTTCAACACCATCTGCACTGGCAACAAGATTTTCTCCATGTGAAGACCAAAGAGTGAGAAATGAACCCTCCAGAGTCATGAGCCCAAGACACGCTTAGAAGAAGTCTGCTCTAAACCTCTGCTCATCAGCACCCACAATGCCCCTTTCACTGTGGCCAGGGACCGTGGAATTTCTGTTCCCATGTGCTCCCCACAAAAATGGAAAGGAACCAATCCACACGAGGCTCAGCTTAGCATGCAATGTTGCTGTCACAACAATATCCAAAGTAGAAACACAGGTTTGATGAAACTAAAACACTTCGTTGGAGCAAGTCAACTTAATGAACACTTCTGACAAGAAGTTCCTGACTTGTCATTCACACTATTTATTAATTATAGCGGAACTAAAGTACAGGAAAAAGAATGCACTGGCCTATGTTTCTAACATCCCCCAAAGGATCTTTACAAGTACTAATTTTCAAACATGTCTGACTGACTGTTTAATGCAAAGTGACTGTAAAGTGATCTAATTATAACAGGAAACATTTCCATCCCATCTGCCTCCTACTTACCTTGTCGACATGTGGGTGCCAGTATTCGTCGTGTGTTGTCTTGGCTTCTGTATTGTTTATTCTTGAGAAGAAAGTTGGCTTTGTCAGGTACATGGAAGCAGAGCTGATGCCAAAAGCCTGAGCAATCCTTTGTTGAATTCTCTGTCTCACATCACTGCAAAGAACACAACACAACATGCAAAGTGACACATCTGCTGCTTCTGGATTCTCCTTCATCCACTGCTATTGCTTCTTCGGTGCTAAGAAATCATGGGGAGAAAACAAAACCATACCTTCTCTCTTATTTTGCCTTAAATAACAGAGATCAACTACATCAGAAAAGAGAACACCCTGTGGCTGGGGTTTGTTGCTTTGTTGTTTTTTTAATTCTCAGCATAGCAACAAAAAAGAAACCATTTGTCTCCTGTGGCCTAGGTTTGAAAGTTTCTTTGTGTAAACAGTTACGTTTTCCTGAAAAATTCCATGTGTATCTCACTGTTTATTAACTACTGAAAGGATCTTTCGCATATACATTTTTAATCCAAGGCAGATAACTAGAAAGTTGCATCTTCATGAAGCGTTGCCTTTGAAAAGGCTTCAAAATTTTTTACACGATTTTAAACTAAATCATGAAGTCTCCAGCAACATGAAACTCAAGTATCCTGGACAGAGAGGCAGATTTTGACTAGAAATAAGGAGGAATTTCTTCACCATGACAGCGGTGAGGCACTGGAACAGGTTGCCCAGGGAAATTGTAGCATCCCTGGAGATATTCAAGACCAGGCTGGATGGGGCTCGGAGCGACCTGATCCAGTGGGAGGTGTCCTTGCCCATGGCAGGGGTTGGAACTGAATCGGCTATAAACTCCCCTCCAACCCAAACTATTCTATGAGTTTGAAACCAGAAGACTAATAATTATGCATCCATTCCTATACAGAACTGCATATATAGCGGCATCAGTCTTCCAGAAGAAATGTCACTGCATGCAAGGCTAGAACAAGGCCATCTAGAACTGCCAGCCTTAGTTCGGCCAATGCCACTTTTAAAGAGAAGAGATTTGTGATGAATCAGCAATAACACTGGCAAATCCCCTTAGTAAACATCTACAGACCATATTTCACTTCAAAGATTCAAAACCCAGCAAAGAACGGAATAACACAATGGGACAAAATGAAAACATCAGGGTTTCTAAGACATAATCCCTCATGCTTCTTAAAATCTTCATACTGTCTTCTCCCAATTTTAAACACATTCATAGCTCCTGTATTAAGTCTTTTCTCCCTTCCTTCCTAACTGCTTCAAAAGCAGCACACAAACAAGACAGGCTGAGCAAACATACTTGTGTGCATTGAACACGTGAGTAGTTTTGCATCGTAGCACTGAACTTCAGGATAATTTTCAAGGAAGTTTTCCCTGCATATTTCTCTAAGGAACTTAATACAGTGACTGAAAAGAAGTGACAGAACTAAAACCAGACTTGCAGTGTTGGGTTGTGAAAGCCACGTCTTAAAAACTGTTTGCACAAGTGCTAAAAAACCCCGAAATATTCACGCTGTTCACATCATGTCCCTCACCAAAAATAAAAATATCACATACAGACTTGATTTTTAACCTCTCACGCTTGACATTTTTAGGGGTCTAAGCTTTAGGGGTCAATTCAAGCTATTGTACAACAAGTAAAATATCAAAACCGCTAAATGAAGTTAGAACCAAGATCTCTAGGTATTTACAAGGCTGCATAAACTGAGGTTTCAAGCTGAGTGGCAAAGCTCGTAAAACTCGTATCAGGAAAGGATCTACAGGTCCTTCATTTTATGGCTGTGGGATCCTGATCCTTCCAACTGTTTTGTTTCCAAGAAACAGGACTTCAGCAGAGGTCGCCTTATGTTTCTCAAAAAGCAGTAAATGCAATTACTCATTTCACTTCATCATGAACTGAGGGCAGCTGGCACTTCGAACCACCCAGCCCAAGCATTAATAGCCTAACCCACAAATCCTAAAGCAGTGTATTCCCTGGCCCTGACAGCGTGTGGCCGCTTGCATCAGCCAGCTGGAATATATCTGCTCCAAAGTAGTGAGGCCGCAGTCTTGACATAACTCTAAATCTTCAGTAGTTGTATTGCTCTCTAAGCAGTAATGCTTCCTCTTTCAGACTGATTCCTTTTCCACTTTTAAAGCTTTCTACTAAGTTTTGCCGTCTGGCGTTCATAAAGCTCCATTAAAGCTTCTCTTAGAGATTTACATCCAATAGCTTTGGGCAAGACTGCACGTTTTACAAGCCAAGCAGGAAGAGAAGCCCTACTCAACTCTCCTCAATAGACAACAGCAATCAAAAATCTACCTGGTTTGGACCAGCCAGTCGGTTATCAAAAGACAAGGGAAATGAACTCACTAGTTTAAGTATGCTACAAAGAGAAAACAAGCATATTTTTTCAAAAGGTAACTCTGACTTCTCCTGTTTATAAATCAAGCAGGCAGCAGAAGCGGTGAATAGGAAGACAGCGCAATGAAATGGTAGAGGTGACAGGTCTAAAAGCGTGACATTAGGTGCAGTCCTGGTCTCATGGAAGCAGCTGCCTTCAGCTGACCCAGGGAGCCGAGCTGTGGTTGAGTAAGCATCCTGCTGGCCTCATTTCCCTGTGTACTACTAGCTTCAAGTACTACATTTAATCACAGCAGCTTCTTTAAGCGCATGAGGTGACAAGAGGTGCCAGCCTTGCATTTCTTCAGTTGACTTGTGTGCTGCTTCTGCTTCCCTGTGAGCTGTCAGCCTACAGATCACAGCATCACTCAAAAACTTAATCAAGACAGTTACTGCACACATAACAGTAACAGAATTTGATGCACATGAATAATTTGCTGTTACAAGTATCAAAGGGCCTCACTGGTCGTAACAGATCTGGGACCAGGTTCCTAAAATGGGTATTTACCCTCTCCCTTACAATGTGCTAACACATAACATAGACACACCATGGTGTCACATGTCCAGGGAGCAAGTTTATTGCAAATCTTCCTTCAAGAGGTCACCAGGCAAAAGAATACTGACTATTGGCATCACAGCTCAATGAGCAAGAGGGGTTAACTTGTCTAGAATCCTATAAAGCACATATGGGAGCACATGCGTCTGAGTACTTCAGCTTGTTCTGTGCCCAGTGTATGCCAAATACAGCTCGTACCCATCCTCAGAAGCAGTATTAAAATCACATTTTAGCCTATCAAAACTCCTCTGTACAGCCTGCTTTCCACTGACCTGGGCATTTCAATATTTATCAATATCACGACCACAAGTTTTTCTGTCCATTCCCTTCCCTGCTATTCCAGGGAATTTCCAGCCTATTTACGCTTCTGGTAAAATACTTAAGGACAAGCACATTGTACTTCACGTGTAAATCATGTGACAAGATAAGTCAAATTTTAGCTTAGAAAGTGCTATCAAAGAGGCAACAAATGAGCCTAATTTTGGCTACCCTGTGTATCATACAGCAAAAGCTACGTGGTTCCCTCAGCCACTTCTTATATGCATGCAGAAGCAATAAAAGCCTCACGCAGAAGTCTCCCCTCCCTTCTTGATCCTGGCCCACTCATTCTTTGCACTCTTTCTTCATGTTCCCCATACATCAAAAACTGTTGACAGAACCCTGATGTACTATAGCTACAAGGAAAATATTTCTTTATGCTCAAGAATCTAAGCATTCCTTTTCATAAACACAGCAACTATTCCACCATTCAGACTGCTCCGGGTGTACCCTGGCTCCGACAAGCTGCATTGCACAGAGCTCTGCCAAGGCAATAAATGCACGAGTACAGCACCCGGACAACATGGAGTGACAGAAGAATCTCTCCCAGAATTTGTTAGCAGCAGACCTTGTACGTTTGCACTGAGTCCCTGGCTAATCTCACGATGCACAGGCCAGACCAGGGGAGAAGCAGAGCAGAACTCACTGAAAGAAGCTGTGATCACCTTCTACAGGAATAGTTACTGGAATTGCGTTTGGAATCAGGGCGGTGAGGAAGAAAAAGCCAGTGAAGTAGAAACAAGTCCAAGGAAAACACACACACACACACACCTTAAGAGAAAGAGTGTTCATTAGATCGCAAAGTTGCGAGCTTAATGTATCAGCAGCAGCATAAAGGACTGAGTAAAAGAACTAAAAGCGCCATAGAAAAGTTTCTATAAGACACAAGCTCTGCCAAAGATGGAGTGTTAGGAATCACTGCAAAGTGTGATTCAGTGCAGTGACCAGAACATTCAAAGTTCTGCAGAGTTCCACAACTCTCACCTACTTGTCAGCATCACCGCACTGTTCCCAGTGAAAAGCACCACAGGCAGCAGTAGCAGACAAAGCGATGCTCTTCCACAGCCAGGACGTTTTAACAGAAACACACGTGCAGAATGAATACAGGGAGAAACCAAGCTATCTGCTCTTCCTCTGCTCTATGCCTCTACCTTAATAAGTTGTACAACTTTTGGAATAAACCTTTGATAGTGTCATTTTCTGCTGAAGTCGCAACCCTTAAACCAAGCACCCAGATTTAAAGGTCTCTCCTCTGGATAAAGACACATCTATTATGTGAAATAAAAGGAATCGCTGTAATATGCTTGGCAGATGATGGTTAAAGCATCAGCCTAGAAACCATAATTGACTCTGAAGCCACATAATTTTTACAGAGACAGTTTAGAAAGCAGCCTCCTGGCCCAGAACACCTACTCAGATTTGTTATTGTTGCAGTCAGTAATACTTACACAAGAATTACATGTAGTTATTTCTCTCAAGAGTGTATTTTTAAACTGACCTTGGTAGGTAAGCGAAAGTAGTGAGGATAAACGCTCCAAAGAAAAGCATGAAAGTCATTCGTTAAGGACACGGGGTGCTACAGTCCACGTTAACACACTGTCATTAATATGAACAGAAGCACTCGATAGCATAGATTCTATTAGAGTCACACCCACCAGACTGAAACATCCCCTGCATTGGCATGCAAATACCAATGGAATATTGATATTTCCTAGCAGCTGCCTCATCTCAGCATAAGGAGCGGAAACGTGCCATTTTTCAATAATTTTCATTCATTTCTATTCATGTGGAACAAATCTTCTTTAATAAGACACCTCCTCCACACACACATTATTTCTACAGACTCTTTGATTTGCTTTTCATTTTGTAGAAGATTGACTATTTTCAAGATAGTCTCCTCTACCTTGGTGAGGCAAAGACAATGTTTTCTTCCCACATTCCAAGTTCAACGGGAATCAAAGCAGCACCTCATTATTGCAATTGCAAGGGCAGAAGTAAACACATTTTTTTTAAGTTCCTCTATAAAGAAAACATTATCTAAAAAGAGTTGTCAGGAAGAAATAAGCTTTAAGTGGTTTATATATTAAGACAAAGATTTAGTATATTAATAAAACTACAACCTATTTGGCTACTTAATGCTGTTCCCACCACTAGAGGGAGGTCATATTCCTTCACAAAAGCAACAAAAAACACCAACAAAAAGAGTTAAAAGTCTTCAAGCCAGTTACATTTTAAACTACGAGAAAGCAACTGAAACACAAAACTACAGATTTATAGTGTCTAGTCAACAAAGAACACTTGTTCCTAAACTCTGGCCACGCACCTTCAGACACATGGAACTCGTTATGGTCGTGTCTTCACTAAGTATATGAGCAGGTCAACAAGAAAGCTAAAAGCATTGGATGCCAAAGCTATTACGCTGTAGAGATACTTCACATTACGATTTCTTAGGGGGAAAGAACGCTCTGCTTCTCTGGCCAAAACATTCGTAATTTGAAATCCTTCCACTTCCTGCTTCACCACTGTTAATGTTTTGCTACGCTCAAGTTCCTAATGTAATAACAGCACAGGATTGTCTTTACCATCTAAGGCAACACCTCTTGGATAACGTGCGTGAAACAGGAGATAATGCTGAAGGATTTTACATTCCAGCTATCACGTTCCAGCAAATAACTATGGAACTCGAATGAAGCAGCTCTCCTTGCTTGCAGATCCACAGGGCTGGCAAGAACCCCTCCTGCAGAGGGAGAGATGTGTGGTGCTGCCATCAGCTCAATTACATTGACACCCTCAGCTCTGTCCCGAGACCAAGTTCAAAGCAGCAGATGTTATTTATCAGGCAGACACCAAAAGGTCCTTTTACTTATTTTCCTCAGGGCATCTTAATTCTCCCAGCGATTACTATTCTGAGCTGCAAATTCAATCCTATGTCTGAACCCAAAGGACAGTCCCTCCCCAACCCGCATGCTATAACAAACCGTGAAGTCAGGTTTTGTGGTTCATTCAGCAGTTATTGAAAGTCTTTACCGATATAACGCAAAATCCTCTTCGGTGAAGATGTCCTGAATTTTGTCTCCAAAGTACCTGAAAAAATACACAGCAGTCTAAGAGAGGAGTTGCTGAATCAGCCTGCAGAGAGATGCATTCTCATCCCCATTTGTGCTTTACCCACAACCAATAAATGAAAACACAATACAAAAAAAATCCTACAAATGTGCGATATTCCCAAAACACTGCTCAGAGATTAAATAGATGAAAAGATTAAAGGATCAAGATGCAGAATCAATAATGGAATTCCCCCCAGGCATGAAAAAAGTCCCCTCCCATATCATGAAATAAGCACATAGATTCAAGTCTTTAAGAGTTCAGACCACTTGATTTTTTTTTTTCACTGCTGACAAACTTATACTCTGAAAAAATACCTGTTATTTACTGGTGCAAGAACTCGGAAAATAAAAGTACTGGTAGGTTTACAAAGAGTCCAGTTCAACAAAAGATCAGCTACCATGTCACAAAAGCTTTTTAACTGGTCATGGAACTGTGGTGAATCTACCCAAATCCTACAGTTAGTCAGTACTAACACCAGCCCACAGGGCTAGAGAACTCTGAAATGCCCATGAGCAGTGCGAGTGTAGGAGAAGAGAGGCGAGTCGTAGCCCCATTTTACCTGTAGAGATTAACAAAATGCTTCCCCAGTGAAAGGGCTCCGGAGTGCAAGTCCAAAATTGATGCCTGGGAAAGGAAACAAAAAGTAGGAAAAACAAGCGTGGAAAAGATTTTATCATTATTTAGCTAGGATATTTAATACCTGTCCCAGTTTGGTTCCCACTTCCCACAGCCTTCCAAGTAAAAATATTAGTTTCTAGCATTTGGGTTCACAATACTAACACTTACTTTACAACTACAAACCTCCCTCCATTTGCTGCATAGATGCACAAAATATTCAGGTTCAACAAATAAAGCACAGGACTGCTGTTCCTGAGACTCAATTCTGACATGCAGCATCACCAGGGTCTTCCTCCATGGGCCAGGAGCAAGACACTGTGTCCCTGGATCCCTTCCACACACAGATGACTAATTTTCCAATATTTGTGAAGCGCTCAAATAGCAGCACTAATATTTATCTTGCCCGGTATTTGTTATTAAAACTTCTCCTTCTCCATGAGTTCATGTATACTTCTCATATTTAATATGGACATAAAAATCTGTTTAAAAGAACAATTATAATTCTGAGGCTTAGTAGAGCCAAACTTTCTTTTCTCCAATCTCTAACCCACTGTAAAAGAAAACCAGATAGTGGAAAGACTTTACATATGAAAATCCAATTCATTTCTTCATCTGACTCAAGCCAAACACTTCTGCTGAGCTCCAGACCAGGCGAAAAAGATTAACATACAGATTTGCCAAGACAAAGAGCTACCTCTCAGGGCTCTAAATTATTTCTCTAAATGGAATAAAAGTTCACCTTGTATGTCCCTTGCTGTCCACAAAATACACGTTTGTTTTGCATCGATTATAGTGATTAAAAATATGACTGCTTAATTGCAGCCTTTCATACATACATACACACACACACACTGGAAATAACAGGTAGCAACAGATAATTAATCTGAACAGCGCCAAAATAACAACACCTTCAATACGCAGTGTTTGGGCAAAAACATCCACCTTCGAATTTGGCATTTCTACATGCAGCACACACCATGCACATGAATAAAATCCAGACAATAATAATACTCCTAGGTAAGCTGCCAGGAAAGAACGATAACTTCTCTCCGTGGCAACAATAATTTCAGGACATGGTCGGAACGGGACTCTTTGAAGCCACTTTGGATTTTGATCCACATGCAGACAGGTTGGTAACTGAGCAGCAGCAAAGCATCAGTGCACAGATATACGGGAGCTGCAAGGCAAGGCTAGCAATATATTTGCCAACTTTCCCCTCTAGCTTCAAACCATTTTTCTCCATCCTCTGCATCACGTTGGAGGAAAATGCCCATGACAATCCCTCAGCCAAAGAAAATCACTGCAGGCCAATTGCCATGAGCTTCAGAGCTGAATCAGGGCAACTCCACTAAAGCCTCATCTTAAAAGGGATGGTAACAACCTTCTTTTAATAAACCTATTATATAATAAACTGAAATTATTATTAATAAACCAAATTATTTTATTTACTCCTCTAAAAACATGCAAAGTATCAAACTATTCCAGAGGACATAGCATGAGGTTTTCAGATCTCCCCCTCCCACAGATCTCCAGAAGCCTCAGCAGACTGTTACACTCATGCAAGAGCAGATCTCCTGAATCAGTTTTACTCAAGTTTCAGAAGCAAAATATTTTCATGTATTGGATTTTGGTTCTGTACAATAATCTAAGCTAGAGTTAGAAGTAAAACAGCTCCTGTGTAGCTTCAATTGTATGCTTGTGATCAGGCTAAAGCATGTTATAAGGAGAAGTAGCAGGATATGCCCGAAAAGATTAATTTTTCAAATACTTTCAATATGCTTTTCAAAGGTACACGCTTCCCGCTCTTCGAACTCCAGATGATTACACAGTTGGGAAGATCCAAAATCACTGAATGAATCAATAAAAAGTAGCCCCGTAACCATAGGTATTCATAGCTGAAAAGAAACAGCTATGATATAAAGACTAGAAAAGCCAGACGAAGACAACTGAAAAGGGAATCTGAAAAAGAGAGAATGTTCAGGATTGTTTCAGACAACTGAACACCAAACGTAGGCAGGGGCTCAGTTGCACAAGAGCACAGCTCACGTTTAATGGAAAGAAACTGAAACACATTTCATTTGGCCTCTGCCATTTCAGAACATTAAACATTTCCAGCATCCTTTCCTACACTGAGGAGAACACCTCAGTGGGAGCCTGTGTCAACACCGCTACTTCAAGTTCAGCTGTTTGATCAGGGGTCAGCCCGCAACTCAGGTCAGTGTTCCCAGGCTGAATGCTCCTCAATGTTTACCTAAAGAGGGCAGGAACACAGTGAACACGTACCCACACACCTATTTCCAACAGATTGTTTAACGCAACTACCCCAATATCCTGGTTTACTGAACTTCTACAGAAAGGAAACGGAACTTCCTTTAAAAAAAAATTAAAGCACAAATATATGTTCTTCTGGGCCTTCAGTACTTTCAGCCCCACATTCTCCACTCACTGCTAAAAGGATTCAAAAGGAACATACAAGTGAACATCATTTCTCACATAGAGCAAAAAGGATCGATTTCCCCACCTTGCAAAGCAAAGGCCCTGCCTTTGATCCTCACTTAAAGGGATAGTTAGTCATTAAATAGACACATGTACAGCAACTCCCTTCATCCTCCACCCCTTGAAGTTCTAGCTGAGATTTCAAAGAAAACAGCAGAAACACTGCCCAAGAAAGAGAAATGCAGAATTCATTTCTGCTTGTCTACAGAGAAGCTGGTAGAGCTCAAAAAGCCTTCCCCACTCCTTCTGTGGGAATGCTCGCACGCTCAAGCTGAGACGAGGGAACGGAGGTTCTACACAGTCAATTCCTGAGCAGCATCCCCCTGGCTGTCCCTGCAGACAGGCTTATGGGGAGTCTCAGAACACAACAGCCTTTAAATACCCTCCCCTACTTGAATCTGGAGAGCAGACAGACAAGGATTATGTTCATTGGGTAACACCTCTTAAAAGTTACACTGATTAAAGGTGAGACATGAGTGTTACCAAACTAATTTACACACCATTCCCATTGCTGGAGGGACAGGTTATTGCTGTGGGACTTTAATGCAATATTTGGCTATGGTGTCCAGTGCAAGTTTACACCAGAGAGAGATTAAACACCACCAGTTCCTCCCCAGCTTCCTGGAGTCCAGTCCAGCTGATCACATGGACACAGAGCTGTAATTACAGTGAAAGACTAACTGCCAGGTCAGCCTTTCAATCCTCACACATGTGAGTTTCCTAAGTCCTACCAGCACAGGATTAAGAAGAGAAATGTGCAGGCTGTAGTAGAGGTATGAGGTAGGACAAGTATTACACAGAGACTGTACCTTCTCTCTAGAAAACACAGAGTTGACAGTGCTTTGAGGACCTGAACATCTAGTTGGGAGGGCTGAAATCAGAAAGAAGGAAGGACATGGTCTGCAGAAATACTGTTCTGTGCATAAGCTGGTGGGCCCACATCAGAACCCCTTGTTTGGCACCACAGCTACCCAAGTCGTTTGCTTCTCCCAGTGACAAGAATTTAATTTCCCTGCAAAAAGGAGGTCCAGGTAGCTACTCCTGCAACACAGGGAACAGACTGCAGCTGACTGGGATTTCTTTTTTGGGGCTTCCTAATAAATGGCAGTAGACCTGATAGGAAATGAGTTGTTTCATTAACACTGGAGAGATGTTATGACGGCAGCACCTATAAAGACATGAATGAATGATTCTATGACTGAAGTGGTAATGCAAGCAGGGATAGAGTGCAAGAAAGCACAAGGTAGGGAAGAAAAAGAAAGGTCATTATTTTGATAATGAAGAAAAAAACCCTAAGCTGAGGCAAACAGAGAGAACTAATGTGATTCGCATTCTGTGAATGCGGAACAGAGTATAAACTTTTTACAGAAGCGTATGAAGGAAAGCAGCGTACTGGAGGAGATGATGTTCCTCTGGATCCTGGTGAAAGTCAGACTAGAATATTACAATAGCCTCTTCTGGCTTCAGAGAGTGTGTGTGTGTGTGTGTGTTTGTACAGAGAAAATCTAGGAAAAAATGACAAAGGAAGATAATAAAGAAAACTCGGTAGAACAACTGGGGCATGACAACTGGGGCAAGACTCCTGGGAGAGTTCAATAATTCCAACATTTGCCAGCATTTTCCCATCACAGAAGAACAGAAAGGGAAACAAGTTTTCCTGCTGTACTTCAGCCCTCCAAGGAAGAGGAAAGGGCAGCAAACGGAGGGAGGAGAGAATTAGCAGCAACACAAACTGCAAGTTTAGGTCTTTCAATTATATCCCAACACCCAGATCCAGATCCACCGCTGTGAATTCAAAAATGTAAGACATATGACAATCAGACACGTTGCTTAAAAAGGGGTTAAGAAGAAATTGGTGAGCATGAAAATGCAGCCTGCACTCCTGTAGAAATATGAAGCTTTATTTTGAATGGTGGAGAACACAAAGTGGCTGAAGAAAGGATTAAAAATGATTAAACAGAAACAAAGAATTATTTAAGGCATTTTAAAGGAAAAAATTTCAGTCCTAGAATAGCAGACATAATTGGACTGAATTATCCAAACACTCTAAAGCTTAAGAAATGTAAAGCAACAAGCCAGATCTAATCCAACAGGCTTTGAAGCTGGAGAGGCACATGGGCAAAGTCCTTAGATGAAGGAAGACATGACACGTTGTGTATGCTACGTAGATAGGAAGTTTGAAAAGAGGATAAAAGGCTCAAATGAAAACAGCTTCATCTACGCATCATCACCACACACACGTCGGTACTTGATGATCTCTAGGAGCCAAGATAGCACTACTGGGAAAAGGCTCACTCCATAGCAAGCATGCAAATCAAAAAAAAGAGAGGAAAACAGCAAACCAGGAGAGAAAGAGGCATAAAAGAAACTTGGTAGAGAAACTATCTAAAGGCTTCTCCTAAACATAATCTCCCAGAAACACTGCTAAGCTTGTGCTTTTAGCATCTTTCAGTGTTATTTGGGATAAGGCCTCACTGTAATACCACACAACTTCCTTCTTGCGCCTTTCCCTAAGGAGGAGCAGCATGCAATAACTTTCTCACATTTACAGCTTACGAGGAATGTGAGAAGGCTTGGATCAGAGCCCAGACCTCTCATCAGACATCTGACTTCTTAATAGACTTATTGCAGCAATAGAATCTTCTCTTTCCCCTCCGTTTCCCTCTCATTTTGGGGGGAAAAAAAAACCACTAAACACAATGATACTTCGAAAATGATGTGGATTATGGATTTATTTTTGTCTGACACTCTGGCTTATTGCCCATGTAAACCAGGTCGGGATGCCTCTCAAGCTCTGTGCACCTAGCAGCAAGGTCACCTCCCCTCATGGCTCAAGTTTTCTTGCCTCAGTTTACCCAGTTCCCTGACCTGCTGCTGGACAGAAGCTTTCTGTGGGCCAAATCCACGCAGTTCTCTGTTACATGCTGCCCTTCTCATCAGTCTTTGTGGGAGTCTACTGAAAAATCACATCCAGATCCCAAAAGAACAGGACAGGAAAACCACTCCACTTGACAGCCCCAAGGACAGGAGTTGAGCCAGAGGTCCCAGCAGGCAGAGTAACCCAGGCTTGGATAAAATTCCGCAACCACACAACTGAAAAAAAATCCAACGGACCCTGACAGAGCTGAACGGAGACTGTTAAATCTTGTAAATATTTTGTTTCAGATGGGCAGCACTGCTTGAGTTTCTCAGGATATTTTTTTTGCAGGTCCTTCTAAGCAACCACAAAGACAATAATGTCTTATTTTTTTCACTGAAACCCTTCGCTGCTTCTTCCAACATACACCCTAATTCAACAAAGGGCTAAAGAAGTGGCTGTATTTACAAACACCCAAGAAACACTCTCCGTTCATACACAAACATCCTGACAACAGATACAGGAGGGAAATAAATTAAAATAAAGGTGCTTGTTAAAGAGAAGTGGTTCTGTTTGCACTTTTAAAGAGTATCATTCTTATTATTAAAGAATATTATTATTAAGACATTACACAGCATTTTTTGTCCCTACACAAATCCAACCTCTACACGATACTGTGAACCACTGTAACCTGGTTTCAGCAGTCAAACTTGTGGAGTTCTGCTACAGTAACTTTCCAGATGGAGAAGACAAAATCAGTCCAAGAGAGGTGACAGAAAAAACCAAACTGATTAACAGGGAATGTCAAATGTATGGCAGAAGTCATCAATTTTACCGCTAGCAGAAGTATTAAGGGGAGATAAAGTAAATTTTCCAAACAAATTTTTTTCCAAGTCTGAATGGAAGGACAAAAATCTCCATCTCCTCTCCTCAAGCCCCCAACATGTATTTATAATATTGCCTTGGTGGTAAAGAATGTAAAAAGTAACAGGACGCTGCTCACCCCTCCATCAGATCCTCCCAAGGACAGTCCCCTCTCTGCTATTCTGCAGGCAAAACAATAACCTCAAATGAGAACTGGTCCGATCAGTTTGTCCTTTCATGTCATTATTTACAACATTTACTCTTCAGTAGGTGCAATGTGACGCACCAAATAAAACTCAAGAGTATTGAGTTGAGAAGAGAAGCTGTCATTTATTTAAATCTTTCAGCCTGTCATGAAAATGAACTACGTTGCAGAACGTTTCTGAGCTTGTAGCCCCCTTCCATAAATCCCCAAAACATCCCCAAAAAAACACACTGTCTAAAAAATACAAGATTAAACATTTAAAAAAATAAACAGATCTTGTTCTTAAAGGCAGTAAAAATAAACCTGTACAATGCAGAGAGAGTGCATCAAAACTGGAAGCCCAGCTGAATGTGAAATCACAGAGCGGCCTGACTAGTAAACAAAGCACTCGTACCAGCTGCACATGGAGCATTACGGTGACATTCCCCACTTACACGATTATCAAGTGCAAATCATGCTCAAAGAGGCTGATAACTTCTCTAACTGCACCATTTGACAGCATCTCCTCCTATTAGTTTAAAACTCTCTATTTAGTGTTCATAGAGGACTACAGGGCCAGCACCAGCTCACAATTACTCAGAAACACTCAGCTGAAAGGAGGCTTGTCTTGGTTTTAAAGGCCAAATGGAACAGAAGACCAAGTGAAAATCCTTTAAAAGTTACTTAATCCATCCTCCTTTTTTTCTCTACAACACTCATGCCCCACAGCCCTAGGCAGACTATGAAAGAATGGCCTCCACTACAGCAAAAATGGAAAATGCCTTTTAAAAAAACCCAGCTAACGTGTTAACCAGCTTAACTCATCCTCCTTCAGCTGCTGAGCTTTGTGCTACACCTTGAACACTGGCACAGTGTCATTAAAGTGTGCAGAAAAGTTAAAAGAGCTAAAAGAAAAGTTACCTACGGATTCTTTCAGCTTCTTCCCTTGTGATGACCGCATCGGTTACACCTCTTCCACACTTCCTAGGAGTGCACCCTGGAAGACAGAGGAAGAGAAAAAAGATAATTATTCAAAGTCAAGTCGCTATTACTATTCTCTGTTATTATTTTCCTACTCGCCTTTCAGACGCACAATAAGGGATATCTGCAATCTCAGAATAAATTATATCACTTAAACTACAACACAGTGACATCTCCAATTTCGTGTATTTTGCACTGCAATCAGAGAGGACACAAGTCAGCTAATTCCTCTTAACTCATATTTTGGTACTCAACCCTAATCAGGCAGTTTATTAACAGATTCCTGTGGTCAAGCACCGAGAACCCTTGCGTTTGTCCACTGGAAAAGCAAGAGTAACAGAAAAAAGCAATGATGTGCACGTACCAGCCATATTGCCAGGAGAATAAAAGCAGCTTATTTCAGATTTGCTCAACTCCCTCTCTCTCCAAAGATGAGTCAAAAAGAAGCAAGTAACATTCAGTGTGGCGTGTCTGCACAAATACACCTTGAAGGGCAGTTATTTAAATGAGACTTTGCACAAAAGTGTCTTGAAGCCCACAGCTTAGACATCTGATTAAAGAAGTCTCGTAGAATGCGTTTCTAAGAAATCTAACATTAAATTTTAAAAGCTCATGAAAAAAAAAAAAAAGCCAGCAGCAAGAGTTCCAGGTGAAGAATACATGAAAGTTCTTACAAAATTAGAAGTCTGGCCAACAACAGTCCTCAGGCAAGAAGAAATGAGATCAATTCTGAGTCACCAGAGACCTCGGGGTGTCACACTTGGCACTTTACCAGGGAAGATCCATACATAGATGTAAAGCCACAGAAAATCTGGGATGAGTGCATTTTCTGGCATTTGCCAGTACACTTTACTGTTGCTGACCTGAGTGCCTCTTCAAGGATTATTTGCTCATCAGAAAAGAAGAGGGGTGATAGGGAAGCTCCTGGAAATAAATCAATCAATTCCCCCAGGCAAGTCAAAAGCTGCAGTCTTGTGCCATCAAAAGCAACCAGTGAACAATACCCCTGAACAGAGACTGACAGAAATTCCGCCCTAGCACGAGTGCTTTGCAGGAATTTCCACTCCATCTTACTGGAGACACTCTGGCTGCATCTCGGGCACTGCAAAGCCCTCCAATAACACCAGAACTTTGACAAGGGAGAGGAGCAATGAGAGAGAGATGTGTAGGTGAACAGGCTGAGCACTGGCAGCAACACACCAACTCACACTCTGTTCCCTTGCTTGGGAAAAGGGAAGTCCTTTGTTTGACATGTGTTTAAACTGAAGTTAAAGGCACCCACAACGAGCAGACTGTATAAACACAGATCAAAGTCAGGGAAACAACTGGATTACAACCCAGATAATTCATTGTGTTCTCTGACTACCCAGCAAGAATTCACTGACGTCAGCTCAAGATTCCGATTCCGGGGAGCGCACACAAAGCTATTTGAAGATGACCTAGGAAACTAGCAGACTAAAATAACACTGGAGATTACATTCTAAAGCATCCGCTTTATCAATGCCAGCACAGAACCCAGCACTGTAACAAAAACAAATCGAAACCACTGCTCCCTCAGCTCACTTTTCTCCTCTCAATCCTATGAGCTAAATGAGGAGAATCCAAATATACCATTCCTCAGAATCCACAGTGTCTTGATATAAAAGAACCAACAGAACAATTCAAACTTCTGGAAGCAACCCAAAGGTGCTTTGCATATGGAAGAGCAATACACTATCAGCCCCAAAGGTACAGGATTCAAACCAACAAAAACCCACAAGGGCTTTAGAGATGGAAAGTTGGTTTAAGTTACAGATTTGGAGGGGAGATAATGAAGGGAGGGGAGCTTCTGTGCTGTGTTTCAGTCGCATTGTAAATACCCTCACTGCAACCAGAATGGCTTGGCACAGTGTTTGTGGGAATTCTCGCATTTCCATTACAGGGACCAATAATTTGCAAGTGAAAAATCGACAATCTTGCAATAAAAATGGAAACGTCATATTCTTTTGGAGCACACCTGGCAGTTCTGAACAGCAATAAGTAGTAGCTAGCAAAATTACAAACTATTTCTTACCTGACCTAACAAAATTATACACATTTTACGTTGCTGTGCCTTAAAGGCTCCCATCACACTGTCAGCAGTGGCAGATTCAGTTATTCACTTCGTATGCCAGGCTGAAAAGCATCCAATTGACAGGGACAAGACATCTTCTGCCTCCAGGCTAGCAAATACCCACCCAAAGAGCGAGACAGATGGCTGAGGCACTAACAGCCTCCTGCACCCAGTTTTAAACGTAGATGCATGTATAAAAACAGCCAAAGAGGAACTAACTCAGGTTGCCAGAACTGGAAAACACCTTAGCAAACCTTTATTTCATAACCATAAGATCAACTGAAAGATTTGTGGAACAGTATCTACCATAAATCAGATAAAACACACTCCACGCTGTATCAAATGATCCATTGGGTATAAAGATGGCAACAGTTCTATAAAGCACGAGTTTGGATGTTGGCAGTACACTTCACAGTCCTGTTACAAAAAGAGATTAAAACAGGCTGACAGAAGAATGAGATTTTAAGGAGTTCAGAAGAAAGCTGAACACAGACAAAGAATCTTTCTTGGCTAATAGAGACAAGAAGAGGGGAATGACTCTCCTCCTGCCACTGAAAAGGTCTCTAATGCCTGAAAGGCAAAGAAAATTCCCTTAGAGATGAGGGAAAGCTGATGTTCAAGGAGAGGAGAGGTGCAAAAGAGTAAATTCAAAGGAGAATTTCAATACTCCAGCACAAACCTGTCAAAAGAGCCTTCTTTGTAAGGCATTCTGCACAAAGGCCACTAACAAAGACTTCTGATTTCAGAAGAGATTTGTGCTCTCTGTTTCCCACTGCAAAAGGCACAGACCTTGCCCTCTGGGAAAGGCTGGGGCTGAAGAGCCCAGATTTGGCAAACACCACAGTGTTACCTGGGATGACTGCTACATGCCTAGGGTCTCTGGCAAAGGCAGTACTGGAAGCAGGAGCATTCTGAAGGCAACAGCAGAGCTTTTCCGAACTGAGAAGAAAACCAGGAAAAAGATAGCTCAGCGTAAAGTCAGTCAGGTACCAGCAGCAAGGCACAAACACTGGATTAAAGCTAAAAAGAAGTCAGAACAGTCCGTCTGTTTGAAACAACTTTAGCATTAAGAAATGTGTCATTTCTGTCTAAGAGACCGCGGTACATGGGAGCACTGAAGTGTTTTAAACCTGCAAGCAGCAGAAATTCAGTTTAATATTACAAAGCACCCAGTAGCTTCCTCAAATTCATACCTGGCAGACAAAATCATTCACTTCTCCAACCAGGCACCCTGCTTTGGATCCAAGAGTTTTCTCAATCAAGGTAAAGGAGGAGCATTCCAAAGCATGTAAAAACACAAGTACACCCTACAGCCCCTGCTCCTGTTCAGTGAACAGAAAGCAGAACATAACACAAGGCTCCAAGTGCATAAACTGCAGCTTTGTCTTCCACACAAAGTGGTGATTGCCTGAGCACCATACACTGCAGGATGATTCACATGACTAAAAAAACCCATCATGAGGCTCCCCTAACACAACCCATCTCAAAGCAGGCTAAGAGGAGGCCAAGAGTTATTGGACACCATCCCCATACCAAGACGAGCAGCCTAGGTGCTAGGCCTTCTCTGCTTACCACACCCACTGATCCAGTCTCTGGAAAAGCATCCTAAAGCTGTCTCCTGGACAGAGATCGTGGATGATTTGTAGTCTGAGACAGTATGGCAACACACACAAGAGACTATGCAGGAGTTTCATCAGACACACTAGTAGCCACAGCAGTTTTAAGCACTTAAACCACATCTCAGGAAAGCACAAAGAGCCAAAACCTGACCCCAGCATTTGGAACACAGATGAGACTATGCTCACAGAACACTCTTCTGCAAATATAATAAAGTGCTCAGTCTCTGAAAAATAACATTTTATTTCTGCATGAAGCAGGCCTATAAGCTGGCAGCCCTGAGGAAATAAAACCACTACTCTGTGACACCAACTGCCATATCATTATAAGCAAATTAGAAGCTCGGTTGCACTTGGTTCGGTTTGAAGCGGGGACAGGTGCATAAACAAAAAGCTCATCTCAGCTGTGGAAACTTCACAGCTGAGCATCAGACATTAAGTGATGACAGGAATGTGCCTCTATCTGACATGCAGCCAGCAGCTGGAGATGTTGAGCCAGAGCAGAGACAGAGAATGCAAAGCTATTGAGTGATAGAAGGCGATTTCCAACAAAGTGACTAAAGCTGCAGACCAGAGTCCAGTTTGGCAGAGAACCACAACCTGCAGCAAATGCCTCACTGAGCCTGACACAAAGGCAGAGCTTTGGGGACAGCAGGCTCGGCAGCTCACCACCACCCTCTTGTGGGCACCAAGCAGGAGACGAGGTAAAGAAACAAGAGCCAAGCTCATTCTCACAGCTCAGCTTCAGTTCACCACCTCTCAACACAGATGCTCCCACATTTCTAATGCCACTGGTCTCCTCCTGAAAGCACACAGGGGAGCACACCTACAAACACCTGCTAAAAACCAAAATCAATCACACAAGCTGAGAAGCAGCAGCAAGCAAACGCCTCATTAGAAAGCTAGAATACAAACTAAGAGAAGTCCTCCTTGTTCTCCCAGGCTGATGCCAACCATGTCAGTTTAAATCCAAAGCCAAGAGAGGTCACAGCTCACCCTGCCGTTAGCATCCGCAGAGCCTGCACCTCCACACATCAAAGATGCAGTTACTGCGTGCTAGCAGCACAGACAACATCCTAAACCAGTTTCATTCCCTACCCTGGATGGTACTTACCAGTAACAAACCCGCCCACAAGACTATTACAGGAATCAACAGAGCATCAAAAGACACTAGAAACAGATTTAGCAACGGGTTTATTTTGCACAACCCAAGCTAAGTGGCTTCAGAAGAGAATTACGTAGGAATGACAGAAAAACCTCTCAGACGCAACAGCTTCTGGGCTGGCCTAGGAGCCACAAACGTCTGGGGGTTTCGACAACACAGCCAGGAAGGTGGCGTTTGCTTGGAACACAGGACACGTTTGGTACAGACTTTGCCAGCAGCAAGCCCATTATTATCCTGTTTCATAGAATCATTTGGTTGAAAAAGACCTTGGAGTTCATTGAGTCCAACTCTACCTGTCCACTTCTAAACCGTATCATTTACACATCTTTTAAATGCCTCCAGGGATGGTGGCTCCACCACCTCCCTGGGCAGCCTCTTCCAATGCCTGAGAATCCTTGCAGTGAAGAAATTTTTCCTGATATCCCATCTAAACCTCTGCTGGCACAACTTGAGGCTATTTCCTCCTATCCTACCTCCTTTTCCTTTGGAACAGAGACCAACACTAACCTCACTACAACCTCCTTTCAGGGAGCTGTACAGTGTGATAAGGCCTCCCCTCACCCTTCTTTTCTCCAGGCTGAACAACCCCACTTCCCTCAGGTGCTCCCCATAACCCCAGAGCTCCAGTCCCTTCCCCAGCTCCGCTCCCCTTCCTGGATGCGCTTCAGCCCCTCAACGTCCTGCAATGTTCTGCTTGTAGTCAGGCACACAAAACTGAACACAGGATTCAAGGTGCAGCCTCACCACTTCATCCCACTTCCAACAACCCTATCCAAATACCTTCAAATCTTTTGTAGCTGTTGTAGTCCTCGGAGCAGGGGACCTCGATGAATTTATCCTGCAGGATCTCACTGCGACGAGCCAGGGCCTCTGTGTGCCCATCCTCGCTGCTAAGGCAGCTCCAGCCCAGGAGGCCACTGACAGCAGCAGCCGAGGAGAGGACAAACACCACCTTCAGCCACCTCCGCCGTGACTCCTGCTGGCCCCGGCTCCTCTTGGCACTGAGTAGAGAGCACAGCAACAGCCTCGTAAACACCAGGTAAGGAACCACTCCTGCCACCTTGCCCAGCACCTGGGGGCCCTGCCCAAGGCTGTCACCCACATGATCCCTTCGTGTACCTTAACCTTGGTTTACAAACCCACTCCTAATGATTCCCCATACCCCTCATCCTTTTTTTAATCAACCCACCCTCACTGAAGCCCCGTAGCCCTTATCCTTTGCTTACAACCCATTCATGCTGTCCCTCCACACTCCTTACCCTTGGTTTACAAACCCACCCCCACCAACCAACCATAACTTTTATTCTTTCTTCATAAACTCACCCCCACTGATTCCCCACCCCGTATACCTCATCCTATGTTTAAAACCCACGACGCTGACCTCACATACCCCTTATCCTTTATTTACAAACCCACCCCCAGTAACCCCCCAAAAACCTCAACTTTTCTTTACCAACCNAGCCCCTCCGGGCCCAGCCGCCGCCCCGCCGCGCTCTGGGCCGCCAGCAGCCGCCGCCGCCCGCCGCTGCGCCGCCATCACCGAGCGATGCGCTCGGCGCGCAGCCCCCGCCTGCCGGCGAAAGCAACGGAGCGCCGAGCAGAGGCAAGTCTGAGCCAAGAAATGGGGGCAGTGGGGGGGCGGGGGAGAGACAGAAGAAGACGGGGTGGGGGAGAGGAGGAAGAAAAGAAGAGGAAGGGGAGGAAGGGGAAGAAGAAGAGGAGGAGGGAAGCCCCCTCCTCAAGGCCCGCTTGTACCTGCGGGCGGCGGCAGCCCAAAGCAATCGATGCGTCGGGCGGAGTGCGGGCTCAGCTCAGCAGCGCAGGACGGGGACCAGGCGCGAGCAATCGATGCCGGAGTGCTGGTGATGGCGGCGGGGCCGCGGCGGCGCCTGGTGCACCTGGACCTGAAGGGCGCGCCGCCCCGCGNTCCCCTCACCCTTCTTTTCTCCAGGCTGAACAACCCCACTTCCCTCAGGTGCTCCCCATAACCCCAGAGCTCCAGTCCCTTCCCCAGCTCCGCTCCCCTTCCTGGATGCGCTTCAGCCCCTCAACGTCCTGCAATGTTCTGCTTGTAGTCAGGCACACAAAACTGAACACAGGATTCAAGGTGCAGCCTCACCACTTCATCCCACTTCCAACAACCCTATCCAAATACCTTCAAATCTTTTGTAGCTGTTGTAGTCCTCGGAGCAGGGGACCTCGATGAATTTATCCTGCAGGATCTCACTGCGACGAGCCAGGGCCTCTGTGTGCCCATCCTCGCTGCTAAGGCAGCTCCAGCCCAGGAGGCCACTGACAGCAGCAGCCGAGGAGAGGACAAACACCACCTTCAGCCACCTCCGCCGTGACTCCTGCTGGCCCCGGCTCCTCTTGGCACTGAGTAGAGAGCACAGCAACAGCCTCGTAAACACCAGGTAAGGAACCACTCCTGCCACCTTGCCCAGCACCTGGGGGCCCTGCCCAAGGCTGTCACCCACATGATCCCTTCGTGTACCTTAACCTTGGTTTACAAACCCACTCCTAATGATTCCCCATACCCCTCATCCTTTTTTTAATCAACCCACCCTCACTGAAGCCCCGTAGCCCTTATCCTTTGCTTACAACCCATTCATGCTGTCCCTCCACACTCCTTACCCTTGGTTTACAAACCCACCCCCACCAACCAACCATAACTTTTATTCTTTCTTCATAAACTCACCCCCACTGATTCCCCACCCCGTATACCTCATCCTATGTTTAAAACCCACGACGCTGACCTCACATACCCCTTATCCTTTATTTACAAACCCACCCCCAGTAACCCCCCAAAAACCTCAACTTTTCTTTACCAACCCACCCCCACTGACCTCCTCATACCTTTTGTTTACAAACCCACCTCCAGATTCCACCCTGCACCCTTGTCCTTTACTTATACCAACACACCCCACTGACCCCCATGCCCCATATCGCTTATCAACCCCCTCAGTGACCTCCCCATACCCCTTATCGTTTCTTTATCGACCCCCCACTAACACTCCCATACCCCCTATCTTAACTTTATCGCCTCTCCTTCCCCACTGGCTCCCTCGTACCCCTCATCCCTTGTTTACAAACCCACCCCCCCTGCAGGCCCCACCGCTGCAGGCCCGGGTCCCCCGGTCCCGGGTAGGCCTCGCGGCCTGGCCAGGCGCTGCCCGCGGCCCCCGGAGGTACCTGCTCCGGCGGCGGCCCCCGCGGCCCGGCCCAGCCCCTCCGGGCCCAGCCGCCGCNAGGAGGGAAGCCCCCTCCTCAAGGCCCGCTTGTACCTGCGGGCGGCGGCAGCCCAAAGCAATCGATGCGTCGGGCGGAGTGCGGGCTCAGCTCAGCAGCGCAGGACGGGGACCAGGCGCGAGCAATCGATGCCGGAGTGCTGGTGATGGCGGCGGGGCCGCGGCGGCGCCTGGTGCACCTGGACCTGAAGGGCGCGCCGCCCCGCGCCCCGTTCCTGGCCGAGGTACCGGGGGAAGGGCCCGGGCGCCGCGGCGGCGAGGCTCGGCCCGGCCCCAGCCGCTGTCCCGTCCCGCCCCGCAGGTGCTGCCGCTGCTGGGAGCGCTGGGCGCCACCGGGCTGCTGCTCGAGTACGAGGATGCCTTCCCCTACGCGGGGGCCCTGCGGGCACTGCGGGCGCGGCCTGCGTACCGGTACCGGCACCGGGGAGAGAGGGGGTCAATGGGATGGGGATGGAAAGGGAAGGGATGGGGGGGGGAAAGATAGGAGCGAGGATGGGGATGGAAAAGGATTGTGATGGGAAAGGATGGGATGGGGAGAGAGGGGGGTGGATGTGGGGATGTCAGTAGGCATGGGAATGGGGGTGGGAATGGATGGGGATGGGAAGAAATGGAGATGAGAAGGGATGGGGATAGGAAGGGATTGGAAAGAATGGGGATGAGAACAGATGTCAATAGTCATGGGGATGGGAATGCAAATGGGGATGGACATCGGGACAAGATGAGAAAGGATGGGGTTGGGAATGGACGTGGGAATGGGAAGGGATGGGGATGGGAAGAAACAAGGACAGGGATGAGGATGAGGATGGAGATGGACTTGGGGTCACCCATCTGGACTGCCTATGTCCCCACAGCCCTGCTGAGCTGCGTGCCCTGCTGAGCCAGGCCAGGGCACAGGGGCTGGAGGTGGTGCCACTGGTGCAGACCTTCGGGCACATGGAGGTGAGCAGTAGGGACTGGAGCTGGGCAGCTCTGCAGGGGGAGACTCACTGTCACCTCCGTTATTCAGCTCCAGCTAGGCTCAGGCACCGGGCTGGCACCACACTGTTCCTACGACCCATTAGGGGCACAGTGGCCGGGGACTCCCGCAGCAGCCAAGTCCCTCCTGCCTGTGCCCCCCACGCAGGGTCCTGTACCCACACACACCCCCATTCCTGCTCCAGTAAGACACGGGGTGATGCCAGCGGATGCTGCTGTCCTCTCTGCACTGCGGGTGCTCCCCACGCTCTCTCTTTCTCTTGCAGTTTGTGCTCAAGCACAAGGAGTTTGCTCATCTCCGGGAGGTGAAGGAATTCCCCAATGCTCTCAACCCGCACAAGGAGGAGTCACGGGCACTGGTCAAAGCCATGATTGACCAGGTCATGGCGTTGCACGAAGACTTGAAGTGGTTTCACATCGGATGTGATGAGGTGGGACTTATCTTGAGCCAGGAATTTTTTTTTGAGGGGAATGGTAAGGGCCAAGGCTTCTTTATTTTGGGGGTGCCCAGGCCACATTTGAGTAGGATTTCAGGGCAGAAAACACCAACTGAAACCAGTGTAGAAAAATGGTTTTGACAATTAATTATTCCACTAGCACAAGATGTCATTTCTGTTGATCTGTGTGTTGAATATCGGTTCTTAAAGCTAACTCAGTGTTTGGGTTTAGGCCAAATGAATATTGAAAATGAGATATCAAATGGAGGTGTTGATTGAGAATTGTGTGAGTTTGGGTGTAAGATGTTGGCTCGTCGTTCTGGCCAGCTTATTCAAAATAAGCCCTTTTGCAGTGGGAAGTGTTGGGGGTTTTATCTTGGTAGTTTGTCCCCTTGAGGAGGAGAACCTCAAGTTTCTTAAAACTGTCCCTATCACATGCAGATCCCTGCACCTTTCCTGTGCTGCTATTAGCTTAGTGTTTTGTATCCTGTTGTGTGGGATCTAATGGTTAGACCGGGACCAAGGTTAGATACGGGTCTGCAGGCTTTTATAACTCAAAATACTATTTATGTAGAATAAATGTGTTTTAGATAAAACCTGCTGTAAATGGCCAAGAGTTTAAATGCACGTCCAGCTCAGATCTACTCTCTGCATGGAACTAAGGGTGCTGGGGCCACTCTTGGACGTGGCCTCAAGTCACTTCTGGATCCATGTACAGACGATCTCCTTCACGAAGAAAGGAACCTTATGGCTTAATAGATTCAAACTGAGTAAATCTGGTGAGAGCTACTTCCAAGGGCAAACCTTCCAAAGACAAATACAGTGTGCATTAATTACTCTTTATAAATGTTTTAGTTTCCATAGGAAAACTCTCTTACGTGATGCATTTAGTCCTGGCCACGGTCTCCTGCAGGCTGATAGAAATGCTTGAACACCAAGAGGTGCTTTTACCTATGTCCACTCCTGTCACACCTGTGCAATTGGCTTTGAATACCGTCTGATTTCATGAGCTGCATCAAATTTGTTCCTCCTGTTCCTCTGAGCAGTCAGGATTATAGAATCACAGAATGGTTTGGGGTGGAAGGGACCTCAAAGCCCATCCAGTTCCAAACTCCTGCCATGGGCAGGGACACCTCCCACTGGATCTGGTTGCTCAGAGTCTCATCCAACCTGACCTTGGACACCTCCAGGGGTGGGGCAGCCACAGCCTCTCTGGACAACCTGTGCCAGGGCCTCCCCACCCTCAAAGCAAAACATTTCTTCCTAATATCTCATCTAAATCTGCCCTCTTTCAGCTTAATTATTGCTTGATGTTCAGGTCTACTACCTTGGCGAAGGAGAGGAGTCAAAGCAGTGGCTGCAGCAGCAAGGCAACACTCCAGAGAAGCTGTGCTTATCCCACATAAAAGCAGTTGCAAGCTGTCTGGTCTCATCTTACCCTGCCGTGACGCCCATTGTGTGGGACGATATGCTCCGAGGGATGAGTGAGGAAACGCTGGCAGGTGTGCAGCCAAGGACGGGGAGTGAGAAGTGTACACAGCCAGTTAAAACAGATTAATTGGCTAATGAAAAGAAACTCGAGAATAGTTGAGACATGATCCATTAGACTAGAGAGTGGAGGTATTTCATCCCGGCCAGGCTGGCAATACACATGGGTGCTTCCACCATATGTGTAGAATTCTAGTAAGGACCCATAGTTCTAGTCACGTAATAACATGTACCTAGTTCTCACTTTTAACTGCCTGGTTTCCATTGCTTAGAAGCATTCTGTTCCTTTTAGAGTCTGGGGTCCCACAGCTTGTGCAGCCGATGATCTGGGACTACGCAGCAGACTTCGATGTGGAGGACAAAGGTTTGTACTGCCAAGCTGCTTGGAAGCAAAGAGCTCTTACTGGTTTGTTAAGCAAAAGAGCCAAACCAAAATGGCGTGATTAAAACATTCCTCAGCTGAGCACCAACAAGTTCTATTTTTCTTAAATTGCTTTTTATTGCTTTAGTATCATAAACACAGGCCTTGCTTGATTTCACATAATAGTTGCTGTTATTTGTTTTCTTTTTC
>WAAB01015533.1:469937-504937 GCA_013389865.1 Piaya cayana
GGAGACCTCATTGCTCTCTACAACTACCAGAGGGGAGGTTGTAGAGAGGAGGGTAATGGCCTCTTCTCCCAAGTGAGAGGGGACAGGACAATAGGGAATGGCCTCAAGCTCCACCAGGGGCTATTTAGGCTGGACATTAAGAAAAAAATTTTCACAGAAAGGGTCATTGGGCACTGGAACAGGCTACTCAGGGAGGTGGTTGATTCACCTTCCTTGGAGGTGTTTAAGGGACGGGTGGACGAGGTGCTAAGGGGCATGGTTTAGGGACTGGTGGGAATGGTTGGACTCGATGATCCGGTGGGTCTCTTCCAACCTGGTGATTCTATGATTCTATGTAGAGAAATGCCCAGGACAAAACCGAGGGATTTCTTTTCCTGAAGAAAAATCAGTGTATTTTCCAGATGTTTGAAGCCTCTGCTTTCTTCAGCTAATAATGACTATTCATATTCATCCAGTGCCTCATCCACATCACTAGCCTCTGTTTCACTGCTCTGAGTGAGATCTTGTTGGGTCTCTACTCTATCCAGTTCCAGAAAACTAGTAATGAGTCTGGCAATTGCTTCCACATCACTGCAAAAAAAAGAAAAAAACAATTTAAGAGTCAGTGGAACTGTGGTATCGACAAGACAAGAACAGGCACACTCATTCCTGAGAATGAATACTAGAAGGGCCAGTCAATACACAGCACAGAGTGTGCCCAACAGCATCCCGCTCGTGAGGGTGTATCAAGCTAAGCCATTACTTCCACAGCAGAACAAATCAAACCCTTTCCCACAGTTCCTGCTGCAAGATGCCTTATTATTGATGCTTAAAATAAATCTCATTAACTGATAAACACACTGCACATTTGCAAACAAGTATTAATCTCATGTGCCATGGCACAGCGGAGCCAATGAGGGTAGAAAAGGTGTGCAGCCTTAAAGGGATCTTAGATATCTAAATATGATCAGTCCTATGATGGGAGAAGGTGTTAGCCGAATGTCTGCAACTGAAAGCATTAAAAGCTTTAAAGAAGGCAAACTGAGTAGCACAAGATCATATTAACACGTATGAAAATACAGCTGAGTCTCAACAGCTGACAACTAGCGGTCTGTGAGATTTTATTGCCACCTTACACATTCCCATTACCCACAGCCCGCACGGCACCTTCTACAGCCCAGCACAGCGCTCTGAGTCAGCGGGTGGGAAAATCCAGTGACAAATCGTAGCACGACCATGTAGGCCTTCCCAAAATATCGCACAGTCTCCTCTTCCACCTTTACATCTCGGATCTCATTCAGCAGAGCCACTACTGTAAACAGAGGTGGAAAGCAAAGCAGTTTGTTAGCATTACAGTAAAGGCGCCACACACGACTGATTTCTTGCTGACTGGCACGCTCTGCGTTCCAGTATCATCACTGATCCCACACAGCCATGGAAGTCCCACAACAGCAAACAACTGCTGAGCATTTCAGACAAAACAAAGAATAGGATACCCTGCCTCCTGGGAACTGGGGCCCATTAGGTTATTACTTACCTTTCCCACTTACTTTAATTACAGTTTTTAGCTACTCTGCACTGAAAAACACTTATCAGATATCAAGTTTAGTGAGATGGAACAAATACGGAAAGATTTAACTGTTCAGAGCATCTGCTGCTCTCTGCATTCCCACATGACCAGTACCTGAAACAGGTATTACCAAATAACCTCTCAGGGATATGCTTGGCTCCCCAACATATAAACATACCCTACAGAAAAGCTCAGAAACAGTAGTCATCCTTCTCCTCACATCTCTTATTTTCCATCTCCAAAATGAACTGTTAAAAAAAAGCCAATTAAACTTAAGAATGTTCCAAATTTTGCCAGTATTCCAAGCGCACTGAGGGTTGGTTTGATTTAGACTAGCAAGTAGAATAAAAATATCTTGACAAAGAGGTTCGTAGTGTGCAAGAGAGCTCCTGCCCCACAGTGACTTGACTGAGTCACAGACTGTGCTTCAACTTCAATTACTCCAATGGAAGAAACGAGACCCTGCATTAGACCAAGCGTACTGAAAACGCTTTTTTTAAATGTGTATGACGTATGTGCAAGATGTAACTTGCCTGCTTCTATATGGTATCTGGAGATCTGTCTGCTACTAAAAGCAGATCAGAGAAATCTCAACTCCCAGATCCAAAACATAAGTTTCTCCACCAGCCCCACCTGCAAACCAGGCCAGCCAAGTGAAACACAAACCTGCACAGCACCATCTCATAGGAATGTCTAGGACTATTACAGAAAGCAACACGTAAGCCTAGTTACCTTGGATTAAAATAACTAACAGGAGGCATTTGTGTCCCAAGAGGCAGGTTATTACATCTGCTGCTTGGAGATAAAACAAATCTGGAAGCAGATGTGACCAGTTTGAGTACAGAACCCCAGAGGCATTATTAACTGGGCATGCATGCAGTCCTCTTTTCTGCCCACCTAATTTCCCACCACAGATACTCTCTCACCCTGTTCATTGCCTCCTTTGGAGAAGGTCAGCATTTTCTTGTAAAGATTGAATGTTTTTAGGCAGACTGTTCCCCTGCTCTTATCAAACACAGCTTCCTGTAAAAGAGAAAAAGAAAAATCAAGATTTTCTTAAAAACACCATCAGTAGCTAACTTTCAATATAAAATAAAAATAGTTATATAGAAAAATTATCTTGGTAACACAGAAAAACACACAGTTATTTTAGAGACATCCCTCAAGTATTAGACGGTGAAAATCCCAATCTTGCTTCCAGCTTTAACTGAGACGTTAACACACTCTAGAAGGGTCTTAAAGCTGGTTTCACTGCCCCTCTTGCCACATTCTTTATGTAATAAATACTTTGCCTGGAATGAAATTTGAACATCAGCCTGAAGCTCCTGTAGTTCTCCCTTTTGATGTATGCCTTTACCCTCAGTATAACTGTGCACCACGCAGCAGTTCTGGTTAAACTCTTGACTAGCAGTCATCAACTCCACCACAACTGAAGCGCTGCACTACACAGGTCAGGCTTACAATGGATTTAAAAGACCCCAGACAGTCCATGGTAAGAGGATGTTTCATATGCATGGGCTGTTTTCTCCAACAACAGCTCAGGTTAATGAAGTGACCAGCCTATGTACCAGTTTATTATTCTCAGTCCAACTCCCAACAAATCAACATCCACATAGTTACAAACCAGCTTCACAAACCCCACTTTTCCCCATGGAAAACAGCCTGAAAGGTTCGAGCTACTCTATTTAATGGTTGTTCTGTCATTGGCTGGCACAGCGAGTATGAAATCATCATGCAGCAGCTGAACATGCTATTCTTTCTCCCTCTTTTATATAAAAGGAATAAAAGGCCACAAAACAGCTTGGGGTAAATCTCCCCTTTAAAACATTGTTATCTTTAGCTTCACATTTTCATGCTTGTGTAGTGAAAGAATTACTGCCCTAATTCCAGTCCGAGTGCAGCAGCCCCAAGGGGCTTCCTCAAACCCAAGAGCATAACTTGGCTGTTCAGACTGAGCAAGTGCACGTGCTCCTAGAATCCACATCTGCCAACCGCTGCTCAAATAGCACGACCTCACTTTCCAAGTTCAGCATCTCACCTCCCACTGCTCCAGATTCTGTGCTGCCACAAAGAAACACCCAGCCACGTAGAAGAGCTTCCATGCCAGGCTGTCTGAACACAAAAAGCACAAATTTAGGGGTTTTTTTTTTACACCTTCTCTGTTATTCAGTTAGTTTTAAAAGCAAGGAGCATCCTTGAAAGGTAACAAAAGGAAATGAGGTTTCTCCAATGCAACAATCTAGCCTTTAATTGTAATGTTAACTATTTCACAGCTCTCTCTCCCAGGATGAAAATAGAGGAACTTCCCATATTTTTCAAAGACTCCATCTACACTGGGCTCCAAACCACACAGAATTATGAGCACGTGTATTATTGCCAAGGTTGTAACAGCACTACACATCCTTTTCTTCCCTAAAAGCAAAGGCATCTTAAAAGGCATCCACAAAACTCTCAGCCACCAAATAGTTGTGCTGCAGAGGACCAAGGGAAGGGACAATGGAAATACACTGAGGCAAATAAGTTTCTTCAGAAAAGGCAGCCTCTTGACAAACAAACATTCGCATTTTATGTCCTGGAAACGTTTACATACAGCAGCCTAAGCAATTTGCTTACTCAGACTTTTACTGACAGCAGAGTAGAGCTGCACTCGGGAGCAGTTCAGAAAGCTCCTTTGCAGTGTCCTAAGAGAAAAAAGGCTGATAAAACTGGTGTCTCAAGCATATTTCACTGGAACTCGCTCTTAACATAAAAATATTGATTATATTAGTAGTATATTCATAGAACCATAGAATTTTTGAGGTTGGAAAGACCTCCGAGATGATCAATTCCTGCCATCAAATATTAAGTTCTAAAATCTGATGTTAATGGGATGCAGCAAGAGAATTACAGGACAGGCTGTGGGCTAAATTCCATCGACGGAAGGATACCTGCCATTTGGTACCTTGTGCTCTATTGCAGGGGGAGTGGGAAGCAGCAGTAGCTGTCAGTTCTCCAAAGATGGTTTTATGAGTAATCTCTGCCGGTGATGATTTAACAGTTTCCAGAGAAACAAAGTGCTTCCATCAAAGGCAAGGTAATAATTTCATTGTGGTGGCAAACAATCACTCTATGTCTTCCCAGGAGAGCTGTGAGGACCAGCTAATCAGATTTAGAAAACACACCGAAAGTACAAAATGCCACAGAGCACTAAATATCATTATTAGAAATACCCTTGCAAATGGAAAGGGAAGTCAAGTAAGAAACAGAGCATTAAAGCATAGTAAGTCGTACACAGGCACCAATTATTATTGGATTTGAATATCCACACCATGAAGGTACCCACACTTACACTGCCCTTGTAAGGCCAGACAGAAGCTGCAGACAGGAGTTAGCATGAAAAGCAGATCAGAAGAAAACAAACCATTCTTAAAAAAATTAAAAAGAAGAGATAGGCCATTACCTGCACTATAATAAGCAGCAGCGAAACCTATGGAGGCTATTCCTAGGAGAAGAAGGGAGAGGATTAGGACAAACAAACAGCCCAAACCATTCCCTGGTGAAAAACAGAAGAACATTCACAAGATCATCACTTTAAAAAGGGGATAAATGTGATTGCAAGGTTGATCACTATAAGAATCGGTTCCTTTTCTCTGAACTCCATATAAACCACCCCCTTTCTGCAAAGGCACAAAAGTGCCTAGGGCTGAGGTCAGAAACAAGGGATCGTGACAGAATGGGGGATGGGTCTCCAGAGGGACTCCCCATCTAAACATTACACCACGCGTCCTCAAGCGCAGCAGCACAGCTTGGAGCATGCTAACACAAACACTACAGGAGTTACTCTTCCCTCCGAGTGGTCTGTGGAGCCAAAAGAAAACTCCTGCAATGAAGTTGTGTCAGAAGCTGCCAGCTCCTTTCTCCTGTTGAGAAGGAAACAGAGGAAAAGTGCCTCTTGCCCCAGAGCGGTGCTGCAACTGCAAAGATCTCATCTCCATGAGTTCAACAAAACAACACTGCTGAAAGCAAAGGAAACACTGTAGTGTAACTGCAAGGGAATCTACTCAGCTGGGAAGCAGGATATGCCACATTTTCCCCATCAGCTCTCTCAGTGTGGTCCTAAGTACCACTTCAGAGTTTTTTTCCTGCGTATCAGTTGGGTTTGCAAACAGATACTTTTCAGAATACCCTGTATGACTTCCTATTTCACACACCAGAGCCACTAAGAGCTCACTGTCAACCACATGCCAGATATAACCCCTCACATCACTCCACTGCGAGTTTTTCCATTTCTGAAACCCTAGGTTTTCAATGTCAGTATGCACCTCCATCAGAAGCTTCAAATGGCATGTAATAAAACTTCCTTTTCTTGGTCTTTTACGACTCCCTTAACATTCTGTCCCTGAGCCTCTGAGGTCCTGCAGATGACAGACTGAAAAATCATCAGTCTGATGGTGACACTACCACACTGGGGAGTACACTTCAGGCTCATTTAGTGGCCATGCTTAGTGGAGAATATCAAAGCATGATGATTCCTCTCCTTGAAAGAGAATCCTGGAAGACAGGCATCACTCCCTAGAGGTTCTTTCAGGAATTTATTCTATGAGCTCCTTTCCATAAAGCAAGCTCTGAAATAAAGCAAGTGTTATGGTCTTACCAACGCAGAGAGACCAGGATCGGATGCCAGGTGACCTCTTCAGATGAAGGTGGGAACTCGTGCGATATTCCACCAGCATGTACATCTTCAGGAGAAGCTCCCGACAGCCCGGTCTGACTCATGAAACCTCACTGGACACAGAAAAGATAAGTAAGAATTTCAAATCATTGCTGACTCCAACACTCTTCCTTCCCGGCATTTGTCAGGAATTATTAAGTGCTAATCCAGACTATAAAAGCTGTCCAAGGTAAGAACAAGTCCCTTTCTCATAGGAGAACAATTACGCGCACTTAAAAAACTGCAGGGAAAAAACGTCATGTGGAGACTTGCACAACTAACAGGAACGCAAACTCTTCAAACAACTTCTCATTTGGGGGGCAAAAGTCTCTTCCTTTCTGTTACAACCAGATTCCAGAAGAAAATGTCATAAACAAGAACCTGGAACGATGCTGATGTTAATTCATGCAGCACTTTCCAGACAAAGAGAACAGCAAGGGCAGTGGGGAGTTCTTTGACAGCGTTTCGCCAGCTGACTGCAAAGGTCGGCACAAGCACAAAGACTGGATTGGCATGAGACATGAGAGGTGCACGAGGACCTAACTGATCCATTCAGCATTGTCCCTAGAGACCGGACAGGCTCCTTGCTCCTCCTATTGTGCAAACTGCTTCTCTTGCACAACCCAGGAGAGATACTTGCTATTATCATGAAGACCAGAAAAAGGAAATGAAAGAACGTGCTAGCGTGTCATCGTGTTAGCAGCGTGTGCATTAGCCTTAATCTCTGTGTTACAACCTCCACCCCACTTAAGATAGGAGGGTTGAGCAGACTCCCCCAGAGGGATCTCTAAAAAGGGTATTTATGTTTTCAATTGCTGTGATGAAGCATTCTGGGAATTGTACAAGCATTAAAACAGCTCATTTGCTCTCGAAGACAACGAACATCGACTCCTTCTAATGACTTGGTTCTTTAATCATTAAATAGCTGACTCCACTCCCACAGAACCAGCCCTCAAGCTGCTGTCAGCGACCCATGGTCACAGGTTTCTCGAAGAACGCCAATATTCAACAGGTTTTTGAATAACCAGGAAAAAAACTCAGAGAGGAGGCCTGAGTGTAACCAGGTTCTCACAGAAGACAAAGAAGGCAAGTATGCAATTTTCAGTCCTTTAGGCATCATGCTGTTCGCAGATACTACACAACAGCCCTGTAATTCTGCACCAACTGGCTGGTTTAGATACCGAAAAAAACCAAACCTAAACCCAGGGGATTTTTTTTTCCCCATTTAATAAAGCAGATCTAGCCAAGTCTTTTCAGTAAGATAAAAAGCACATATAACTTCGATTTTAATCTCTTAGCATGGCATCTGAGTGAATCTGAAACTGAAAGAGATAAAACAACTTATACACAAGGCACATTCAGGCTCTTCCGGATGTCGAGTATCAAATTTTAATTTTCAAATGCCTCCTGCAAGCTCTTCTCAAATACCGGAAAACATTTCTGCACATACAAAGCCTCAACCTGCCTGCAATCTAAAAAATACCAACAAGTTATCAAAGACAAAGCTTACTGCAGAAATCCAGCTGTATTTCACAAACAATACACCTTACTTGAAACAAAATTCACACATGTACCAGTCAAATGGTACATTTAACCTTCTAGTGGGAGGTGTCCCTGCCCTTGGCAGGGGGGTTGGAACTGGATGATCCCTAAAGCCCCTTCCAACTCAAACCGTTCTGTGATTCTCTGAAATCCCTCAATGCTAACTCCCATATCTCCCACCCCATATTCATTCAGTGAAGCCAAACCACGCAAATCCCACTGTCACCTTAAAGGTGGACACGCAAAGTCAACTGCATCACAGGCAGCTCCCCCAAATATCGGGGCCTCAGAAGAAAGAGCAACAAAGCAGCTTCTTAAAGTTATGCTTCATAAAATTAGTCATAAAACATAGACTCATAAAGGTTGGAAACAAAATTCTAAGATCAAGTCCAACCATCACCCCACCACCACCACACTTACTAAACCATGTCATCTACACATTTTATTAACCCCTCCAAGGATGAGGACCCCACCAATTCCCTGGGCAGCCTATTCCAATACTTTACTACTCTTCCATTGAAGAAAGTTTTCTTAATATCCAGACTAGACCTCCCCTGGGGCAACTTGAGGCCGTTTGCTCCCATCCTATCACTTGTTCCCTGCGGGATGAGACCCAACATCTGCCTTGCTACAACCTCCTTTCAGGGAGCTGTAGAGAGTGACGAGGTCTCCCCTCCTGCCTTTAAGTGCACACAGAAGCATTACTACAGCAACTTTGCAATTACAGAAAGAGAGGGAGGAATTTCTGGGCCGCTGATTTCGCTTGAATTTGTTGGGTTTGACACTAAACTGATCTCCAGCACCAAGGCAAACATCCACACCCTTCCTCCAAGCTCCCAGCTAGAGGTGAGCCACCGAAGCTACCCAAACGGGCACCCTGACAGCCCATGAGAGCCACCTCTCAGGTCAGGACCACGCACTGGCTCTGTTTCCTTACCCCCAGACCCAGCAGCTGGTGGGTGCTCCTCTCACCTTCCCATTCAACCCCCATCTTCACACCCACCAACTTCTCAACCTCCATCCCAACCCTCTCGCCCCACTCATTCTCACATCCTCTCTCTCACCCGACTCACTCCTCCACCTTCACACCCTCACTCCCCCATCCCCATCCTCACCCTCTCACCCCCTAAACTCACCCTTGGTCCCCCACCCTCGAATCCCCCCATCCTCTCCTCCTCACTCCTCCATACCCACTCTCTCACCAAACCAGATCTCACCACATCCCAGTCCTCCCCTCCTTCCCAATCCCCTCTTCCCTCTCCCCAGTCCCCTCTCCCCAATCCCCATTCCCTCTTTCCCATCCCCATTCCCTTCTCTCTCTCCCCCATCCCCAATCACTTCTCTCCCTCATCCTTAATCCCTTCTCTCTCTCCCTCATCCTCGATCCCTTCTCTCTCTCCCTCATCCCCGATCCCTTCTCTCTCTCTCCCATCCCTGATCCCTTCTCTCTCTGTCCCCCAACCTCCATCCCTTCTCGATCTGACCCTCATCCCCAATCTCTTTTCTCTCTCCCCCCATCCCCAAATCCAAAACCCAATCCCCACCCCGGTACCTGCCCAGCGCACGGACTCTCTTTGAACGAGACCACCCTCCCGCGCTCCGCCGCTTCCGGGAGCCTCCCCCGCCCAGAACCATAGAGCGCGGGCAGAGCAGCCGCCAGGGAGCGCCGACGCGCCACCCGCCCCCAGGACAGCAGGAAGCGGCCATTTTGAGTGAGGGCAAGGAAGCGGGTAAACAAACCGCCCCTCCGGGCCCTCCGGTCTGGGGGAGTCTTGCCAAAGATGGCGACGTGTGCCCGCAGTTAAGATGGCGCTTGGGGCTGTACGTGCTCTTCAAGTAAGAGGGTCGATGATTCTGTTAGGGTCCAATGGATAATGCTAAGGAGACGAGGCAGGAGTTGCTAGCAACGTAAATGTTTTTATTACGAGGTTAAATGGGCATAGAAAAAAATCAGGTAAGCGATCAGATGGGGTCGCTCCAGACAAAGGAGGAAACGACCCCAGCTTGGCGTGTTCAAGGGGGTTTTATAGGCACAAACTTTTTACAGTACACAGACATATGCAATTATCGCACGAATTCTTGCAAGCCAGATAGTAAATTAACATTGTTGTGTTAGCCCCGCTGTCTTCAAGTGGGGAGGATTCACAACCATCCTGAGCAGAGATATATTGCTTAAAATACTCCTCGACCTCCCTAGAAACTGACACCTGTTTCTTAACTTGGGGCCTTGAATTCTCAGTAGGCCTTTATGTCAGGCTAGTTACTCGCTTTTGAAGCTTTTGAAGTAATGGGGCTGTGGCAAGAAGTTTTAAGGTTCTGAGGGGCCCCTTCAGGGATTTTCCTGGTGCATAACAGTTTCTATAGGTCGTATGGCTTAAACTGCATTATAATAAAGGAAATAAACTTCTCAAGACAGATGCCAAGAGATTTAACTAACTGTAAGTATAGAAAATGCAAACTGAGCTCCAGGTTTTGTGTAACTCTCTTAAAGGGAAAAGGCTATGAGGAACTGCACGGATGAACTGGCGTGCTTGCAAGTCATGAGGTACCAGCTGCTGGATTTGGAGGAAGAACAGGATGGAAGAAGTATCACGTGTTCCTAACCCAAACAAGCACCTGACTGCCTCTTCTGAGAAGAAATTTTTGCATAAGCAGTTGTCAGTCAGCTTTTATAAGCAACCAGTTTTTCCAGAAACCAAACCTTAACCTATTTTGAGTGATATGAGGCAAATGATTCATTGTGTCTAAAGTAGAATGAAATAAGTGAGAAACTCGTGTCTCCTACAGTCAATATAAACTACATAGTGTATTGTTTCATCTTAGTATTCTGCAAAAATATTAGCAACTATATAGTCTCCAGTTCTGCAAAGACCATGGTAGAATAACACGATATGACTTAATTTAATTATGAAGGTAGAAATTATTTCAACTGTGGGAAATGCCACACACACACAAAATCAATCATTTGTCCAAACAGGAATATGGCAAGGATGCTTGTAAGCTTCTGCTGTTGCTGAACAATTCTTACAAGATTTATTCTGCAATCACCTGGGGATTTTACACCAGCACTTTTAGGTAAGTAAGTGGCATTATGCCTGGCAATAGAAAAGGAAGAAGAAACAGCCCAGTCTTGAACTTAAAGAATAGCATGAATTCCAAAACATGTTGCTGCGGAAACAAAAGTGATTTGCCAGAAGAAACATTCAGAAGTATGTGGTTGACTATAGATTTCATGCTTGACGATATAAAACAGGATTTTTGTAAGGTTTTATATGGTAAATTCACTTCTAAGTCATGGATCTAAAGCCGATGACATGCAGATGTAACAGATCTGGCCTTTATTTTGCATTAGTTTGATACTTCCTATACTTCTGGTGCTTTTCCTTAATATCAGACTCTTTTCTAAATACTCTTTTCTGCTTGATTTTTTTTTTCCTTCAGAGGTCTTAAACTTTGAAATCCAGCAGTGCAATAAGCATGTGATCTTACTAACATTCCAGGATAAAATTCCCAGTGTGCTTGCTTTTAACCAGTTGGTAGGAAACAGCCCCAAAGCAGTGTTGTTTTGCAGCTGGACTCAATTGGCTGTAAATCCGCATTATAAATGAAATCATCCCACTGACCTCTATGGGAACAGCATGCATAGAGCCTGAGGAGCGCCAATTCCATGGAATACAGGCTTAGCAGCTGTAGCCAAGATCTATTGCCTGTTTCTGACAACCATTGAGTGGCATATGCTGTTGCTAACTTGAGGAGGCATTTACAGCTTGCAGTGCCTTGCAGCACTAACAGATCGCCTTTAAAGCTTCCCGAGGTTGTTTGCAGCGTGCTGTTTTCATAGATAAATAGGTAGTTTTGTATTTCATTCTTGGTGTAAATGCTTTTGGTGCAGGTATAAATATTAAGTGTGGCAATGGAGGCCAGACACATCAAGAGAGGCCATGAACAGCCTCCAGCGCTGCTTGCTGCTGACATAGGGAAGCTTTTGTGTTGCCAGGCAAAGGCAGTAACAGTGGCTTCCCTGGAGAGGGATTAAAACAGGATGGTGCTTTTTTCACTCGGACTTGTGCTGATGGTAACTGATCAGATGTTCGGGGAGGGAAGTGCGCTTAACAATAAAATAAATGGGATATCACTTATCTAATGATTATATAAGTCTAATTGCATGCTGTGCATTGAAACATTGACTCCTTGCATGCTCTTTAGTTTTTACTCTTTTTTCTGTTTGAATTCTTAAATTGAAATTCAGTCTAATTATTCCTAAGCCATGGATGAAGTGGGTACACTTAAGATGTGTCCCTAAGATGTTCTCAGTGTTTCTGCACGCTTCCATTTTCATGTAGTTAATCTGTTCTGCAGTGTGGATATAAAGAAATATGGGGAGGAAAAAAAATATTTTAAATATGATCTGTGCAGAGTTACAGAAATATCCCAAACTGTCGTGTCTTTTGAAGAATCGCTACATCAAGTCTGGATAATAAATGTAAGCGTAATCATCACTGTGTGAAACAGAAGGATTTTAGCCATGCCTTTAAGTGTGAATCTCACCAACATTCTTCATTTAGAGCTCTCATCTGTGCTCTCACTATATCTGTCAGCATGACTCTGGCTATTGTATCCTTGTGGAATGAGCTGCAAGACTGGCACAGCTTTTTAGTATCAAAATATTCATCCAAAGGAATAGGAAACAAGATGTCAGTTACTGTTGCATTCCAGCTATTTTGTAGGAAGTGCATGTTCTTAAAGCACAGAAGAATTGCTCTAGAGAGACTGTAGTGCTTTTAAAATATTTCTGTTAATGTGCTACTATTAAATGAGAAAGTGTTTTGAATGAAGATAGCGGAAGCATAGAAAGCAATTACTGAAGCTATGACAGTTTTTACCTCCAGCCAGGATTGGTGGTGCTTTTACAGGGTAAGTGTCAAGCAGTATCAGCTTGTTTCATTTCAAATGGGCAGTAAGGAAGTGTTTGTTTGCTTTCATGATGGTAAAAGTAAGAAACTCCCAATTTCCTTGACCCCAATAACAACTTACCAGGAACTTGTAAATGAAGAACATTACTTTTGCTTCCTGCCCTGGGGTGATCTTGAGAACACAGATTAATTTGGTTGTTGGAGCTTTAACACAGATCCATAAACATTTGCTTCCCTGAATGAAGATGTCTTTTACCAACAGTTACATTATTTAGAGTTCTCCTCTTGGGTGACCTTTGTGCAGCCAGAACCGTCTCCTGTTGTCCCACAGCCATGCCCAGTGTACTAAGCCCCCTCAGGATTAAAGCATCAGACCTCACGTGGGAATTCACCTGGCTCTTGACACAGGGAAGCTGCAGCTCAGTTGGCAGATCTCATGTTTATTGGGAGTTCTCTGGTCTCTCTTCTAAAATGTCCTTTCAGACCTGAAGAACTCCTCTGTGTAGCCGTCAGATGGGTGTAAAAGAGGAGCATAACGGGGACTGAACTTTTCTGTTTAAGTGTTAAAGCCAGAGGTTTAGAAAGACAACAACAGATGCATGGCATAAGCACCTGAGTTGGTACCTGGGGGGCTGTGGGGCTGAGGTGTCTGTTGGATGATGGATTTGTGATGTGAACAGCATCACCAGCACTTGCATTCTGTCAACTAAACAGGAGATGACAGCACGCTGGTTAAATGTAACAGTGATGGATGTGGTGACTTCCACAGTGCTGTTTAAACTGAAAAGGGGCTGAGAGAAAACAAAAAGCGGGGGGGGGACACGGACGGACACTTTTATATAGTACAACTACAGGGTGGGGGGTGGGTAATTGGGGGGTAATGGGGAGAGGTAACAGGGAGTAATACGGGGGCAGTAATCGGGAGGGAGGTAACCAGGGAAGGAAACGGGGAAGGTAATGGAGGGAGATAATGGGGAGGTAACTGGGAGGGAGGTAATGGGGAGATATCTGGGAGGGCAATGGAGGGAGATAACAGGGAGGTAACTGGGAGGAAGGTAATGGGGAGATATCTGGGAGGGCAATGGAGGGAGATAACAGGGAGGTAACTGGGAGGAAGGTAATGGGGAGGGTAACCGGGAGAGATAACAGGGAGGGGTAACGGTGGGGCAGTAATGGGGAGGGAGATAACTGGGATGGAGGTAATAGGACAGATAACGGGAAGGGTAATGGAGGAGTAATGAGGGGTGTAATGGGGAGGGAAGTAACAGGGAAGTAATGAGGAGAGGTAACGGGGAGGGTAACGGGGGCGAGTTACCTGCGGGGGGCAGCGGTCGTTGGAGCGAGGGAGACGGTATCGGGGGCGGTACCCGGGGGAGGTACCCGGGGGAGGTACCGGGGGGCTGAGGGCGGTCTCCGCCGTGCTGGAGCCGCCCCGGTCCCGCCCCTCGGTACGTGCGGAGCCGCAGGTCCGCAATGAGCCCCGCGACCGCCTCCGCCCGCCGGGCGAGCAGCGGCACCGCCGCAGCCAGTGGGGTAACGGGCATCGCGGCCCGGGGACAGGGAGAGGGGAGAGGGGAGAAGGGAGATGGGAGATGGGAGGAGGAGGGAGAAGGGAAGGGAGAAGAAGAGAGGAGAGGGAGAGAAGAGGAGGAAGGAGAGGGAGGAGGAGGGGGAAGAAGGAATAGGGAGGAAGAGGAGGAGGAGGAAGGAGATGCGAGAAAGAGGAGGTAGGAGGAGAGAAGGACGGAGAAGGGATTGGAAGAGAGAAGGGAGAAGAAGAGAGAAGAGGAAGGGGAGGAGGAGGAAGAAGGAGGAGGGCTGGCAGTGGGTCTGACCTGCCTGCCCACTCTGCTCTGTCCCGCAGCCCCAGTGACAAGGAGGACTCGGCAGCCGGATCGCAAATGAAGTGCGAGAACTGCACCAAAAAGGTGAGTGGGGGCGGCTGGGTGGGCTCTTCTTGCGCATCCCATCCCATCCCTGTTCACCTGGGGTGCAGAGCAGTGTCTGGTTGCCGCTCCAAGGTCAGCGGCTGCTTGGCTGTGGGAACACAGCCCCATGCCCGTTGCCAGCGTTGGCACTGGTGGTACCATCCCAAACATCACTGCTGCTTGGCTTGGAGAGCAGCCGCAGGAGACAAGGGATGTCCAAAGAGGCAGCCTCACCTTGGGAAACGCACTTGGGAACAGGGCATTGCATGGGAACATGAGGGTTTAACACTGCCAAAACGTGTGAAGGAGCTGGATGAGTTGTTGACAGTACAAACCTGCTCTTACCGAACAGTGAGGGTGTTCCTTGTAGTATGTGAGCTTTGTGTTTTGTTTCAGGAATGCAGTAAAAAACAGAAAAATGATGATACGCAAAGTACGTCTCTGGATGCAGTGAGCTCAACTGATGGTTTGGAAGAGGTAATGTTCCTCTAAAAATTGTATTACGCTCTTATTTTTGTTTCTTCTGTTGTGTTTGCCTGAGGAGGTTGCATGCAGAGAACTTTTCATGCTCTAAATAGAGCACTAATCATCAAGCAGTTGTATGAAACTATGAGCACTTTCAGACATATCGTAACTTAGAATTGAGAATGTTTTTAAAAAATTGAATAAAAATCTCCCAGGATGCAAATGCAAAACAGAAATGGAAGTTCTAAAGAAATGTTTTTGGAGTTTTACATCATGTGTCCAAAATGGAAACAACTCATAAGGAGAAAAGGGGGGTTTGGTCAGTACAAGTGTCCAAACCAGCTTATTTTTTATATCAGGCAAACATATTGTTCTTGATAAGATCAACTGTTCCCCTGGGAGTGGGTTCTTAATGGAAGGATTTTGGTTTAGATTTTTATTAGTCTGGCTGTGCTGCACTCCTATCCAAGTGTTTCTTCTCCCAGTAGCTGAGCTGCCAGCAGTGTTGTAGCCAGAGTGTGAACCTCTTAGTCAATACGGCTGCGTTCTCTTTGTTTTGCCTCATGGTCAGAATCCACTGTTTTGGCATTTCAGAGGCATCAGCTATTAGAGAGGCGTAATAGCTCAGGTAAAAGTTCTCTCAGTTGCTGGATAAATTGATGGGGACTATCAGCTCTGATCTGCAATGCAAATCAAGTTGCTCGAACATACATCTAATGTTTATGTTTAAACATTTTGCAATTTCACAGTAATAGGAGTAGAGCCACAAAGAAGGATGTAACAAGCTATTTTGATTACTTTTAAATAATCTTGTGTGTTATGCAAGTGTCATGGATTGTCTTGTTTTAAATGAAATGGCAAGAATGGGTTTGCTGTTCAGCTGGNAGAGGAGGAGGAGGAAGGAGATGCGAGAAAGAGGAGGTAGGAGGAGAGAAGGACGGAGAAGGGATTGGAAGAGAGAAGGGAGAAGAAGAGAGAAGAGGAAGGGGAGGAGGAGGAAGAAGGAGGAGGGCTGGCAGTGGGTCTGACCTGCCTGCCCACTCTGCTCTGTCCCGCAGCCCCAGTGACAAGGAGGACTCGGCAGCCGGATCGCAAATGAAGTGCGAGAACTGCACCAAAAAGGTGAGTGGGGGCGGCTGGGTGGGCTCTTCTTGCGCATCCCATCCCATCCCTGTTCACCTGGGGTGCAGAGCAGTGTCTGGTTGCCGCTCCAAGGTCAGCGGCTGCTTGGCTGTGGGAACACAGCCCCATGCCCGTTGCCAGCGTTGGCACTGGTGGTACCATCCCAAACATCACTGCTGCTTGGCTTGGAGAGCAGCCGCAGGAGACAAGGGATGTCCAAAGAGGCAGCCTCACCTTGGGAAACGCACTTGGGAACAGGGCATTGCATGGGAACGTGAGGGTTTAACAGTGCCAAAACGTGTGAAGGAGCTGGATGAGTTGTTGACAGTACAAACCTGCTCTTACCGAACAGTGAGGGTGTTCCTTGTAGTATGTGTGCTTTGTGTTTTGTTTCAGGAATGCAGTAAAAAACAGAAAAATGATGATACGCAAAGTACGTCTCTGGATGCAGTGAGCTCAACTGATGGTTTGGAAGAGGTAATGTTCCTCTAAAAATTGTATTACGCTCTTATTTTTGTTTCTTCTGTTGTGTTTGCCTGAGGAGGTTGCATGCAGAGAACTTTTCATGCTCTAAATAGAGCACTAATCATCAACCAGTTGTATGAAACTATGAGCACTTTCAGACATATCGTAACTTAGAATTGAGAATGTTTTTAAAAAATTGAATAAAAATCTCCCAGGATGCAAATGCAAAACAGAAATGGAAGTTCTAAAGAAATGTTTTTGGAGTTTTACATCATGTGTCCAAAATGGAAACAACTCATAAGGAGAAAAGGGGGGTTTGGTCAGTACAAGTGTCCAAACCAGCTTATTTTTTATATCAGGCAAACATATTGTTCTTGATAAGATCAACTGTTCCCCTGGGAGTGGGTTCTTAATGGAAGGATTTTGGTTTAGATTTTTATTAGTCTGGCTGTGCTGCACTCCTATCCAAGTGTTTCTTCTCCCAGTAGCTGAGCTGCCAGCAGTGTTGTAGCCAGAGTGTGAACCTCTTAGTCAGTACGGCTGTGTTCTCTTTGTTTTGCCTCATGGTCAGAATCCACTGTTTTGGCATTTCAGAGGCATCAGCTATTAGAGAGGCGTAATAGCTCAGGTAAAAGTTCTCTCAGTTGCTGGATAAATTGATGGGGACTATCAGCTCTGATCTGCAATGCAAATCAAGTTGCTCGAACATACATCTAATGTTTATGTTTAAACATTTTGCAATTTCACAGTAATAGGAGTAGAGCCACAAAGAAGGATGTAACAAGCTATTTTGATTACTTTTAAATAATCTTGTGTGTTATGCAAGTGTCATGGATTGTCTTGTTTTAAATGAAATGGCAAGAATGGGTTTGCTGTTCAGCTGGGTCATTGCAGAGGTCTTGAGAATTGGTTGATCGTTGTTTGTTTCCTTTTTTTTTCCCCCCCAGAAAAATGAGTTTCATACATTGGCTAATGCTAAAATACTCCTTAGCGACTGCCTAGCATGTGACAATTGCATGACATCAGAAGAAGGAACCAGAGTTTTTCAACAGAATCAGAAGGAGCTTTTTCGTGTTCTTAACCTTAATAAGGTAAAATGACAAAAACAATAACACACTGTTTTCTATGAGGAAGAGGAAATCACAGTATGACTAAGCAGCTTGGTTTCCCAAGGCAGATAATGTGGAGATTTGTCAGGATATGCTTTTCCAAAGAGGAAGTGAAAACTGCAGGCAAACTGCAAAGTACTGAAAATAATTTTGCACTGGATATGCAAGACTATGGCACTTAACCTAAGTGCCAGGGGAGGGTCACTGCACCTGCAGTAGTGAAGTTCTTGGAAAATTTAACTACCTCATTACAGTGATAATTTTTTTCTGTGGTTTTGTGTTTATAAAGTAGTCATGTGCTTATTACTAGGACTGTTTGAATAGTTTTGGTGCTGATGAGTCCACGTAATACAAAGTTATCGAGGTGTAGTTTTGAAAGTAGATTTGATTTTAATATATGTTTGAGCTGCCTGTGTTTGGAACAGGGCTTTTTGTCCAAATTCTTAGCAAAACTTAGAAAAGTGTTTTATTGCTGTCTTTATTTCTGCTGAGATCTGTATTGCCTAGAAGCTAGGTGCTATGCATGGTTGTTAGATCTTCAGATCTTGATGTTGAATGAATTACTTAATTTCTGCTCCAGACTTCTGTTTCCATACTTGGTATGCAAAACCTACCAGACTGATGCTTTTTCTTGATCTGGACGTAAGTGTCATCAATAAGAGGATTCGTTACATAGCAATTCAGTTTTCTTAGAACTAGTTTAACTAGTTATGCAGGTTGATGATGATGTACTGAGAAGAAGAGAAGGTAGGGAAAAAGATCTCTTGGATCACAGGGGGGCTTGAAGTTCACAAAGAGAGGCAGCCTGGTACCTTGATCAGAACCTCAGGGATTCAGAAGAGGACAGTGAGCAAGAGAGATGTTTTCCAGGCAGTCACAAGGTCTGCTTGCAGGGTCATTGTACAGCATTTAGGGTGTCTTAAATACAAACTATGGTCTCTAACGTTTTTAGGATGAGATTCATTTGTGGTGTGGTCATGGTTTTTCTGCCAAGGGTTCCACTGGTGTGGAAAATGTCCTGACTAAAACAAAAGATTCATCTTCAAGTAAATGTCTCAGTCATCAGAGCTGTAGAATTGCAGTCTTAAGTGTTCTGAAAGGGTTCTTCAGTGCCTACAAACACTGGATTTTTTAGGCTCCTATCTTGCCACTTTCCCCCAATAAACCTCAGTATTAGAAACAGTAGAGACATAAGAGCCTTAACAAAGGATCCAGTCTGTGATTTGCTGGGTTAGATTTGTAACAGTTTATCTGTTTAAACATACATATTTGCATTTCTAGAACATCATAGGTGCTGAAGGTCTTTTAACTTACCTTATGCCATTAGGAGATCAGCCACAAAATTGTCCTAGGAGGGACAGATTTCCTGAGTTCTCTAAAAGCTTCACCTACAGATGATGAGAGCTGAACACAAACAGCAGCAGAGGAACATCTGATAAGATGGAAATGAGGTAGTTGTGTTATAGGGGTTTTAACGACATGACCCACTGAAGCATAGGACAGCAAGTAACTCCAGAGGGGGGAAAATATGGAACCTTACCCTGTTGGAATTACATACCTTGTTTCTTTGTTTTTGTTTTGTTTACCAGAAATGTGATACCTCAAAACACAAAGTGTTGGCAGTGTCTATATGCCCTCAGTCATTGCCTTATTTTGCTGCTAAATTCAGTCTCTCTGTGAATGATGCAGCCAAGAGACTCTGTGGTTTCCTCAAAAGTCTTGGTAAGTTTGGCTCTGTTCTGGTGGTGGAGCAGAAAGGGGAGATTGTTTCAATTCTTGCTTGAGAGTTTATCAAGATCTAAGTGTTCAGCAGGATTCTTTGTTATGCATTCATCAAGTGCCAGGGCACAGCCTCCTTGAGAGTCTGAAATATGCGCTCGGTGATGTTAACAGCAGTGCACCAGTCTGGCAGACACCAGTTTGGGAAGGGGTCTGGAGGCATTACCTGTTGATAGGAAAGGCCACAGAACAGAAAGATGTTCTAGAACTGTCTTTAAAAGCTTCACTGCCAAGAAATGGGGAAGGCTTTGGTCATGAGCTGCTGTAAAATTTCCCTTTATTTTGTAAATTGAAGGGGGAGGGAAGTCTTATCCTAATGTCTTCCAGTCCTGTTGATGCAGATCTTTAGAAGACTCTCAGTTCTGTTGTTTTCCGTCATCAGAATATGCAAGAACTGTGGGATCTGCCTGTTCTATGTTAAAGCTTTGGTCTTTGTGCTATATATACAAAGTTCTGTTTTGAAAAACATATACTGCTTTGCCTATAGGTTTGGGGGGGTGTGGGGGTATGTACTTGAGGGAGGGAGGAAGAGGACAATAGTAAACCTATAAACTGTTTCATCCGTATATATGCATTTGTTTTTATTGCATCTCTGTACACAGTGTATTTCCTTCATCTCAAAGGAGTGCTGAGTTCTGATGGGCCCCGGGTTTCTCAGAATGCATTAATTATCAGTGCCTCACTAGCTGCAGGGACATGCTCTGTGTTACGTAGGCACACAGGGAGTGTGCTGCTAACTTAGCAGGCAGGAGGTCTCTGCAATGTTGGTGATATGCTCATGTGTCTTTGCAGACACCTTCAGCAGTAGAGGATGCACCTCATAGATGGGGGGGGTTTTTTGGATTTCAGTATATGACTTCAGCACATCTTGAAAGGAGCGTTCCTTCACAAGAGTCACTGCATGTAGCCCAGGAGTCACAAAACAGACAGGTTAAACAGAGAGCCAATACATGCTAAAAGCAGGCTTCTCATTGGGCAGCAGGCAGCTCTTTGGAGGGTAGCTAGCCAGCATTAGCAAGTTTGGAGTCCTTTTAAATTCATAACCTAGAAGATAGCTTTTCAATGTCTGACTTGTATTTTTGACTCCACTATTTGTGAAAATTTGAAGAGGGGAAAGATTATACCTGTTGATCCTCTATGATTTTCTGTAGATCTGGGACTTGGAAAGAAGTCTGTGAGAGGGAAAGCATTCTGATAATTCACTTCCTCTTGCTGCTTTCTTTCATAGGGGTGCATTATGTATTTGACACCACTATAGCTGCTGATTTCAGTATCCTGGAGAGCCAGCGGGAATTTGTGCAGCGGTATCAACGGAGGAACCAGGAGGATCATGCCTTACCGATGTTTGCCTCTGCTTGCCCTGGTGAGAACCTATTTCTCCAGTCTTCCTGCATGTGGGCTCATGATGCTACCAAGGACCTAAGCAAAGGGTGGTTTCCTTGGGGAACCTTACATAACTTGCAGCGTTTTGCCTTTGCTTTTGAGAGATTCAGAATACCTCACAGAGTACTGGCTACCGGTCATGCTGTTTGTCTTTAGTGTGTTTATGGTCTGTTGGGAGAGCAAAATTTGTTTCCAAAAAGCACCATCAGCTTTCCCATACAGTGGGGTGCCACAGCCATTAAACGTGAACCATGCAGACACAGAAGAGGTCTGATCATGCTGGGTAAGGCCTAGACTGATTCGATCTAGGGCCTTAGACAGATAAAAAGGCTGCAATAAAACCCTATCTACATCTTACAATTCTCTTCTATTGGAGCTTTGTAAAAGGTGAGGAGAGTAAACTGTATTGCTGCTGTTCAAAGAAAACCCTGACTACTTGAAGTTCACAGCCTTGCATAATACAGAGAACTTGAACGACTTTGGGGCCAAACTCCACCGTCAAATTCTTGGTGTTGCTTTTCATATTCTAATCAAAATGCAAGAATAATTCTTTCTAGCTTCGAAATAACTGAAATGGATTGCATTCTTTTAAGAAATTTTATAGTGACAATGGAGTGAGTTAGGGCTCTGTTTGATGATCCCCAGAATGTGCTGTTGTCATTGATTTAAAGTTCAAATACTGCTATTTGAATCATACTTCTGTTTGCTTGGTGTATTCTGCAGTGTACCTATGTGTTATGCTGTAGGAGCAACATAGATGTAGTGAGAGGAAAAGTCTCTTTTCTGTTACTGTCAATTTTGGTGTTATCTCTTATCTTCAGGAGCAGACATGCTATATGTCAAGTTTTTTCTGCCTAAAGCTTCTGAGGTTGAAGCAGCCCCTGTTGCTTAGCTTTGTCTTGTACCTGTTTCATTTAAAATTCAACACTTGAGGATTTCTTTTAGAACTACTCCTGAGATAACTTTAATTTTCTTCATCTCAAAACAGCTCAGGTTCCCTGCTGCTTTCATTGGAAATACATTAGAAGGGTTAATGGGGCACTTTTCTTGTCCTCGTCTATCCTGTGGAAGGTTGTTCCTGCTTTCAGTGCTCACTGAGGCGTTAGCATTTGCTGTGGGATAAATGTTAGCAGAAGCCCAAGTGCTTTCCAGTTATGGGAAACTGAAACAAAATGTTGCTGTAAACCCACTTTGAAAGTAGAGGTTTTTCATTCCCATTGACAGCAATTACAGAAAAAAATTATCATTAGTCATCTTTGAAATAAGGTTGTGCCCTGTTTCCCAACTGTAATTGGCTGCGTTTTCTGTTCCCCATTCTCCTTTCTCTCTCTACCCCCCCAGTTACAGAAATTGCTCCCAGAAATGTTGTTTACGGGGTGTGTTTATCACAAACTTTTTTTTTATATAGCTCTGTAGATATTGAGGTCAATGTGGTCCAGTGTAACTGCTGTACTCTCCTTTATCTTTGGGCGGAACTTTCCACATCAATATCACCCTCTGCAGGAGCGGTCTGTGATGTAAAATCTACCCTGAGCAAAAGGTCATGGCCTCTATAGTCCCAGAATTCGGTAAAAGGCCATTTCATTGTCCATATCTTAATTGTTTTTACCTCCTTCTGCTTCTCCCTTAAAAGAAAGAGTGGTGATCAATTTGGGGTTTGTTTCTTGTTCCATGGGCACCAGTGTAGCTGCTGTTGTTTATGTAACAGCTCAGGAGTGATCACTTCTCTTCCTTAATTTGCTGAATGGGTAAGCAGCCTGGAGCACTTGCTCTGGGAGGCAGGCAGCATTTGTAACACGTTGCCAGCCTCTCAACTCCTAAAACAGGTCAACAGGACAGGCTTACAGCCTCTCAGGGAAAGCAGAATTACTGAGGATTCAAATGCTTTTGTCCCAGTCAACCAAACCAATTTCCTTTCACAGGAATGTGATTTTACAGTAGCAAAAGCTTTCCTAGGCTTTCTGTGCTTCATGCTGATGCAGATATTTTCAGCATGCGTCTTGATGATCTGCTTACAATAAACCACTAAAAATAGCACTTTTTGAGCTACATCTGTAAGAACTTGGAGTGGTTTATAGGGACTTCTTGTTCTTTGATGCTAACACAAACTAACAAATGGCATGAGTTTATGGAGGGTACAGGTTTGCACAGGTACAGATGATATTGATGAAAGAACGGGGTATCCTAGGCTTCTGATAACTGTGGCTCTGCAATTCAGCTCTGTTGAGGCACAGGCTGAAACAGCTCGTGTGTATGGAGTGCAGATAAATGTCTCGTGTTGCTCATTCACTGAGGCTGCTTGTATAATTAAACAGTGAATCGTGGTCACTGTGGAGCTGGGGCTGCAAAGCACTTGTTCCATCCACTGCAAGGAAAGAAACAGTTTAAGGCATTGCTCTGGGCAAGACGTGCCAGAAGTCTCTGGAGATTTAGGGAAGTTTCCTTGTAGTTCATGACTACAGTACATAAAACATTGCAATTCTGAACCTTAGCCTTGCAACAGGAGTGCTTTGGTGGCTGATGGCAGCATAAGGGAAACGCTTTCCAGAAATGCTGCTGATGTTCAAGACAGAAAGGTTTCAAAAACTGTCCTCCTTTTGTTTGAGGCAGTGTTTGTTCTGTTTTGACAGCAGTTGAGACTAAAGCAGTTTAAGAAACAGGATACATATATCATGCAGAATATGGTAATGCAGCCTTTGTACCAAGCACCAAGGAGTGAAGTCCTTTGGTGCAGGTAATATCATGAACTTAAAGTCCCAGTTGAAGTTGGACATCAAGCAAACTTCCTATTCGGAGTCCAGCAATTCAGCACAGTTGTGACACGTAAATCTATAGCCCCTTGTTCCTTCTACAACAGAAAGAAATGCTTATGGGAGATGTTTCTATGATTCTTTGAGATTTTCCATGGAGACTGTTATCTGTGTGTCTTGAACACTGTACTTTAACAGCAATTGAGAGTATTTAAACAGCTGGAGGATCCTCATGTTCCCCAAATCATTACTTTCTCATTTTCAGTAGAACAATTCTGTTGCACTGGGAAAACCACTTCTCTGCCATAGAGACAAACAGTCTGAACGCTGCTTGGATCCCCGTGGTGTGCTGCTGTTGGCCTTTATGGCAGTGCTCTAAACATTGCCAGGTTTACTCAGAGCTGTTATTTTCAAGCTTAAGAATTAACCTACAGGTTCTACCTTCCCTGCAGCACGTACTTCACAGCAGTTTTTCGCTTTTATGTAAGCACTGATCCGTTTGAAGGTAAAAGACTTAAGTGTGATGTTTTTCACTGTTTCTTAGCACCGGAGGCAACCCACATCCCCAGAAGTCTGGGCCGAATGCTTCTGTGCCATTTAGGATTCTGAATCCTTGCTGTGAAAGATTCTAGGCTGTTTTCAGTAAAAGCTACGGTGTCTAAGAAAGAATTGCACGCTCTGAATATCTTAATCTGCTCGTTTGTCATGTTCAGGGAGGAGGGAAATAGTGGAACTGTTTTGGGTATGGGGGTGCTGTGAATGTACACAGCTAATCCTACTGGAATGCTGAAGGAGGCTGGTGAAAGGGAGAGGAACTTGAGGAACTAAGGCCTAGTGTTGACTACAGAGAGATTTCAGTCCGTTACTGTGTGGGTTGTTTTTTTTTTCAAAAGAAGGTGTGGCTGCTGTAACAATAGTAAAAGAAGCCATTTTTTTCCAGGCTTAATCCATGGTCATCTTGTGATAATGCTTTCATGTGACTTCTGTTCCAAAGGAGGCAAGCTGGGTGCATGGATATGAAATCTCAGGAAACAGGAGGTTACAGTTTAGCTGTTGAACAACACATTCATTGTAGTGTCTGGTGATCAAGGGCTGAGGTCTAGGAAGTCAACTTGAACCTTGTTAGCTGGGGTCCTGCTTGTGAAATCTCTGCATTAGAAAGGATGTCGTAGGCCATGAAGTTCACGGTGGCTTCTAGGTTTAGAATTAATGACACCGTGAATTATTGATAGCCAGCTGTAAAGCATTGCTAACGGGGCCTTGAGGTTTCCTGCAGTTCCTAAGGTTGGGCTTCCAACCTATGCAGAAATGCCCCACCTGCTATGAATGCGTCTTCATTTTTAAGAGCTGATCTGCAGCTGCTGCCACTTTCTCACACTTCTGTGCCCATTGTCTAAACTGTAATTTTCTGTTGTTCCAGGGTGGATCCGGTACGCTGAAAGGGTACTTACCAATCTGGTGACCCCTCACATTTGCACTGCAAAGTCTCCACAGCAGATCATGGGCTCCCTGGTGAAGGGCTACTTTGCCAGGCAGCAGGTTGGTAAATCTGATTTATTTTAACCATTACGCTCATCTAAAAAGACGGGCTAGTGGGTTTTGATACTGATCTTGATGTCTTATAAAATGGTAAAGCATCTTCCTGAATTGTCTTTTACTTGAAGAATAAGTGGTGCTCTGCTGCTATACAAGTGCCTGTAATAAGAATGTACAAAGAACTTTGTTTCATGAGGAGCAACGTGACCTGGCAGCAATCCTCGCGCTCCCAGTGCAACGTGAATTTTGATATTTAGACATAAAATTAAGTCAAGGGTAGCTAAAGAGATTCTTGTTAAATTCTGTCTGTGTAGTTCTGTAGCACAGCCAAAACAGGAGTGGTGGAGGCTAATGTAAAAATTTCTCTGGTGTCTAGGGGTCAATAAAAGCATTATACGCTAGAAACAAAGCTTTTCATCGTAGTTTTGTATGCTGAAAAAATTGCTGTTCTTTTTCTGTAGCATACTTCAGTCTAACTGCATCCACATTATATGAGGAAGTATTGCTGTGTCCACGTAGCAGTCTTGGAAAGTAATTGCTTGGGGTTGATGACTGGTATTAGCATGCACAGAATTTATGATGAGAGGTTTTGTCCTTGTCATCCTTGAAGCTGTCTTTTGCCCTTCATGCAGTTCACATGTGCTGTCTTCCATCTTCCACAGAACTTGTCTCCCGACAAAATATTCCATGTAGTTGTGGCGCCTTGTTATGACAAGAAGCTGGAAGCCTTGCGGGAAGATTTCTACACTGCCTTGTATAATTCACAAGAAGTTGATTGTGTTCTGACATCAGGTTAAATCTTCTGTTTATCAAGATCTAAGTGAATCACTGTTGTTAGGGTAGCCTTTGTGCCAGGGCTAGCTTGTTTTTGAGTCTGATTCAGTTGTAGGGGTGCCTTTTTTCTGCTTTAAAAATAACAGAATCCTCAAATAGTTTGGTTGGAAAAGACCTTGGAGATCATTAAGTCCAACTGTGCCTGCTCACTACCAAACCACATCCCTGAGCACCTCGTCTGCCCATCTTTTACACAGCTCCAGGGATGGGGATTCAACTGCTTCCCTGGGCGGCCACTTCTAATGCCTGAGAACCCTTCAGTGAAAAAATTCTTCCTGGTGTGTTATCTGAACCTGCCCTGCCACAATTTTTGGCAGCTTTTTGGACAGGTGTTTGTGCTTCTGGTAATGCAGGTGTTGTGTGGGGAAGGGGAAGTGAAAAATACTGTCCTTGGAAGTTGATACTTGTCTGAAAACAAGGTTCAGGTGTTTGTTCTTGTCAGTCTTGTGAAGGGTAGGAGTTATGCAAATCATTGTCTTGCTTGTCTGTGATCACTAATTAATCTCCAGTGGGATTACTCAGAACATTCCAAATGAATTATCAGCACTGGTGGTTTTTTGGTGTGGTTCTTGCCTTTAGGCCTAATGTCCAAACTACATATCCTCCTTTTTCCCCTGCAGGGTAGAAATGTCTTTGAAATTTTATCTGAGAGAGAAGCTGAAGATGACATTATGCAGTTTGGAGTTTGATCTCAGAGGCACAGCATGTGCTTCGGGTTCAAAGTAAAATGTCGTATGTTTTCCTGCAGGTGAAATTGTCCAAATAATGGAACAGAAAAATGTGTCTCTGAAAGATGTGGCTGAAGTAGCTGTAGATACCTTGTAAGTAGTTTTGTTTCAATTACTTCCTTGTTTTGATGACAGATAACAACATCCTTGAGTGCAATCAACATAAAGATAAAACTACTAAAAAGAATGTTTCTTGTCTTTAAAGAAAAAAGCCTGCATCAAAACCTGAGCCTCACCCCTTGTGGTAGTGGCCAAGAGGCCCTAAAGTATTGTTTTAGGTGTCTGTTGCTATGTATAAAGGTAAAGGAAAGCAGAAAATATAACATTGCATATGCTGTCTAAGTACAAAGCAGATAATCGTGGTAATGACCCCTATCTAGTGACTTGGTGAAAATTTATGATTTTTGAAGATCTGTGTAGCTCCTCATTTACATTTTAATTCATTTGTATTAGATTTGACTATATCAAGTTCATGACTTGCTAGTAATTGTGATGGGCTCAGGATGTTTACCCTCTTGAGAGCTCCGCCGTGCTTGAGCTTGCATAAAGCAGTCCCCCTGCCTGCCCCCAGCTGTCCAGCCTCACACAGTGATACAGAGCTGCCCATCTGTTCTGTGCTTCCCTCTCTCTCAGAGCAGCATCTTGGCAGTGAATTCCCGCTTGTCCTGATGTTTTTGTGTAGAATCAATAAGAGATCACCCTTTCAGGAAATTGTAATAATTTCTTATCCTGAAGGCAGCAGTTAGGTTTTTTTCAAGATGAGATAAAATTGAAACGTGCTTTAGATGGCGATCACACAAAGCGTCAGGGAGATTTTGTTTACTTGCTGTACGGCTGGCGGAGAAAGCAGCACACGTGTTGTTTTAATTCTCAGGCTTAGTCACAAAGGCCGGTGCTGCTCGCTGATCTCTGTTCAAGTGTGACAGATGTTCCTTGGTGTCTTTCCAAAGCGGTGGTAGTGGAGCAATAAACATGCTTTCTTGCACAAAATGGAATGTTTTGGAAATGTTTAAAATCTCACTGTGGGTTAGATCCTGCTTGGACCTTGCCTTGGCTGGAGAAATTTAAGCGATACAGAGCAGCAGTGTCAGAGCTGATTTTGTGGTATAACTCCTACAATTGCTTCCACCAGTGACTGCTACACAAAATGAGAATTACATAAATTTCCTAAATGCATGATCACATAGACATGGTCATTTATTTTGAAATCAGCCTGTTCTGTGAAAGAACAAGCTGCTACTCAGAATATACCCATTTTATTGCATCCATTTTTATTTCTCCGCAGACTGATGCGATAATACTGGTTCAAGCTGTGAGACCAAATGACCTAGTTTTTTCTCTTCTGGAGTCTTAAAAGTAGATTTTGCAGAGAACTCTATGTAGCTTGAACTCCTCTTCTTAAAGCAAGTTCCAGCACAGAAGGCATTTTTTATAAAGTACTCAGTATTAGAAAAATAGCATCAACAATAACTGTTGTTTGAGCTCTCTGCTTGCTTTTGTAACTAGAGAATGCCAACTGATGGCAGTTGGATAAATTTAGGGGACACAACCTGAAGCAAAATCACCTAAGGTTAAAAGAGGGGGAAGTTGCTATGCTATTAAGTGTGATGGCCTAGGAGGGGGCAGACGCTAAACTAGTGAACTTCATCTAATAGAATCATAGAATAGTTGGAATTGAAAGGGATCTTAAAGCCCATCCAGTTGACAGCATCTGCCATGGGCAGGGACACCTCCCACTGGATCAGGTTGCTGCAAGCCCCATCCACCTTGGCCTTGAACACCTCCAGGGACTGGGAAGCCACAATTGCTCTGGGCAAAAATATTTCTCTGTCATCATTACAAGTTCAGCATGTTGTTTTTTTTTCCTGGTAAGGTGTTTGCTGTGATGATTGTCATTCTGTTTCATAGCTGGGCTGGGACTGCTGCTCAGGCAGGAGCTGGCAGCTTAGGCCAGGAAAGGTCACATCTGGGTGTTTTGGGAAGAGGTAACTGGACTGTAACTAGAGAGACTTTTACGTGTAAAAAGCCAAAGACGTAACCTGTTGGTTGGTTGATCTGAATATGCCTTGCATCCTTTTATATTGTTTTCCACTGTCCCTAAACAGTTTCAGTTTATTGAAGTTATAATAAATGTTAATATTTTCTCACTCCCTGCTGTAAAACTCTTTGGGGGCAGGGAGGGGAGATGGAAAAGAAGCAAAACATACTGTTTTATTGAAGAAGGATAAAATTTTGTGGTTGATGTTTCTTTCTGTTGTTTTCCAAGATTTGATGAAACAAAGGAGGGAGAGGTTGTAAGGCACGATGGAAGGAGATCCGATGGTTACCTGGAGCACATTTTTAAACATGCTGCAAAGGAGCTTTTTGGCATGGACGTCAAGGAAATAACCTACAAAGCGTTGAAGTAAGCTGGAGTTTTGTGTCCTGGTGATGTAGGGCGGGCTTGTTGGTGCTACACGGAACCCTGAGACAGTAACCTGGCTTGTTTGCTGATAGGCAATTGCATGCTATAAACCTGGAAATATGTTACTCAAAGTACCTCCTGCTAGCTTTTATTTTATTAATGACTTACCTCCCCTTAAAAATTAAATATAGAATCCCTAGGTTGGAAAAGACCTTTGAGATCAAGTCCAACCATACCTGTCTACTACTAGATCACATCCCTAAGCAGAAATATAATTCTACTCTGAAAATATTCTGCTTAATTTGGTTTAGAAACTGGAAGAGTTCATCTTAAGCTCACTGTTACCCTCATTCTGTTCCCTTCAGAGCATCTAAGTCCCAGCTGACATGGTTGTATTATCCTGTTGGTAACACAAGTATTTAAAATGTTTTCTGTGTATCTTTGTAGGAACAAGGACTTTCAGGAAGTTACCCTTGAAAAGGATGGTGAGACAGTGCTTCGTTTTGCAGCAGCTTATGGCTTTAGAAATATTCAAAACATGGTTCTGAAGTTGAAAAAAGGAAAGTTTTTATACCATTTTGTAGAAGTCCTTGCCTGCCCGGGAGGTAAGAATAACTGCGGAACCACAGCTGTTACACGCACAAACCTTGAATCTCAAAGGAAAGCCATCTAATGAGCAGGCACTTAATTTCATTCCCTCTTTATTCTCTTTGTAGTAATCTGAAATGCTGACTATGTAGTGCGTGGTCTGGAACACCAATTCCATGTGTAGCTTGGCTCAGAAATCGATTGATTTTTCTAAAATTAACCACAATGTTATTTGTTCTCTTCTAACCTATAAAGAAGTGACAGCCTGGCTCTTAGGATTATTGCAAACCTCAGAGTAAGCGTTCTGAGATGGTGATGGTTAAGGGCAAGAAAAGAGAAGGATGATAATTAGGATCATAAAACCATAGAGGAGGCAGAGAAAGATCGTTGCGGAGGCTTCGTTTATGTTAAGATGTTGATATTGGAATCAAAATTTCAAGTAAATAGAAATTCTAGCAGCCTGGGGGTTAATTTATTTAAAGAGATGATATTTTTTCTTTAAAGATGTATTAAAAAACCCCTTCCAATGTAACATAAACTTCCTTTTCACATCAGATCTTTGTTCTTTTTCCCCTAAGGGTGCCTAAACGGAAAAGGTCAGGCCCAGACCGAAGATGGCAAACCAGATAAAGCCCTGCTGAACCAGATGGAAGAGGTTTATGCTGCAATACCCGTTAGGCTTCCAGAAACCAACGTGCGCGTACAGAGGATGTACCAGGACTGGCTGGAAGGCATGGACTCTAAGAAGGTCCAGGACACTTTGCACACCAAATACAGTGCAGTAAATCAAACAGCAAGCAACCTCGATATCAAATGGTAGCCCACAATTCCCGCAGAAGATTTGCGTAGGTTAGTTACAGTTTCAGCACTGGCAATACTCTATGCAATCGCAGACGCTATGCACTAGCCAAGGGTGTGAACGAGATGCTTCCCAAAGTGGATTATTGTTATTTGTGAAGAACTATTGCTTCTTCAGAAACAGAAAGAGAAGATTCTGAAAGCCCTAGTTCTTGCCATTGCCATTTCGCTTTTACTGTGTGTTATCTCCTGTGTGTAATGGATTTCATTGTTCAAAAATGTGATCTTGGAAGGTACGTGAGCACTTTCTGCCAGGTGCAGGGAGCACAGTTCCTGAAGCTGCTCCCTGAAGTGAAGGGTTCCCTTCACGTTACACAGTGGGCTCCCCGGGAAACCAAGGAAATTTTGCTCCTGTTCCTATGTGTGCAATCCCTTTCACTATGGGAGAGCAGTCATGAATTTCAGTGTATTTGCAGTTGTTGTGAGATAAGTTGGGGTTTACTCCCCTTGCTAACAAACAAGCCCTTTACAGGGTCAAGCGTGTAGATGGAGAGGTGTAATGAATTCATATTCATATGCCTTCTACCCGTATTTTAACAATGATCCAGGTCCAAACTAGTCACCATTCCTTACTGTTTCTAAGGAACAGGATGCTTTGTATAAACTGGACTTGGGACCCTCCTGCTAAATGGTTATAACGTAATCCTTCATTAAAAGTAGTTCCACGTAGGTTGGTTGGTACAAAGAGAACTTTTAAGCTTTCTTAGAAACTTGCAGGTGGGAGGAGTGGGGCTACTTACTCTTCTTTACGGCAGCAGAACACGCACTGTGCTGTCAGGTGAGCTCCTGCACGCCACAGCTTTGCTGGACTGACCCAGACTTGCAGCACTTCTGTTCTCTCATATTTTGGGGACACAATCTAGATTGTTCTTTCGTTATTTCCTTGTGGACAGACACTTGTAAAAACAGCTTCATGGAGTGCCTCTGGAAAAAATACTGAACTTTTGAGCTCCTCAATGTTACTATGCATGGGCATCATCACTTTTGGTGTACTCTTTTTTTTTTTTTTTAAATGTGCTGTAGAGGCTTCATTTAACAGACACCTTACAGCAGTGCTTTTATGCCAGCTGTTCTCCAACTTCATGAGTTACCAGAGGATCATTCAAGAAAGTGATGGGGAAAAAAAACCAAACTGCTGCCAGACTTCAGATTGTTCCTAGTAGCATCAGATTTGTTGATGGTTAATGGCTGTTAAAGCTGAAACCTTGCTAGCTCCACCTTTTCCAGTCTCAAACAGTGGATGAGCGCTCATAATAGTTTCAAGCAGTTTGAATGACTCTTCTTTAAATGTCTTAGTATTCCAATCACTCATAGGAGTAAGAGCCAGTGCAGCAAACGTGTATATTAGAAATCCACATTTAACTTGAACACAGTAGATGGGATAAAGGCATCAGAGAATTCAATGCAAGTTCTTGCTGGCCAAACAACGGAGCCTCCAGAGGAGAGGGACAAACTGAATTGTGTTACCCTAATGCCAAGAGATTGTTCTAATTTGAAGCTGTTAATAGAATTGCAGCTTTCAATTAGACTTCTTCTTAAATTATGTAACATTTCACTTGAAGGGGTGTTTTCTTTCAAGCGCAAATGAATTTGATTACTGTGCTACCCAAATGCACACAATGAGATTATACCCATAAATTAGCCTTTAAGTTGTACCTTGTTGTAATAAAAACATTATCCTTAAGTGGTGCAATATCAGAACATCTGCAGAAATCTACCTCTGTACCGGAAGGGAGTCTAGAAATTGTGGAAGACCAAAACGTTAGTAAATATCCACTAAGGAAGGATGGTGGTGGTGCATGAAACTCCTGAACAGATTGCTCTTAGAAGCAACATCCAACTCCTTTGGTCCAATTTTCTTCATCATGATTTCCTCCAAACACTTCAGCAGAATTATCTTGTAATAAGTGGTCTTGTTCTGTTTGTACAGGCCTATGTTTCTGTGTATATATGGTTTGTAGCTCGATGGCATGTTTAAATTATATCGCTTCCGTTCTTTGTACAGTATGCTTATTTTTTTATGTGTGAAATGGTACAAAAAAAAGCTGCTTTTCAGATGAAAACTGCACGAGAGCTCGCTTGCTATTGGGAAGGGACACTTGAACTCTGTGTGCAACTGAAAAATAGTTCTCTAGCATGGGCGGCACTGCAGAACCTACTCAATTTGGCCATTCCACTCGCCTGTTGCACTGCTGAACCACCCATCCTGTGCTGCTGGGAGACCCTGGGAATGGGCCAGCAGGTGAAATAAATCCCTCTGCAGTGTTCCAGGCTGTGCTCCCGCTGCTCAGTGGTGGCTCAGTGCATAAAATAAACTTTTTCAGTTGAATCCAGCGTTTCTTCTATCTACTCAAGTGTTTTAACCTATTGAGATAGTATCAATGTAAAAATTGAGTAGATGTTTGTCTGCCACAGTTTTCTGTTGAGAGAGCAGGCAGGATCTGACTGGGCAGCTTTTAGCAGCTAGAGTGGAATGTTTGTATTATAACTAGTGACTTAGTGACTGATTCTTGTCTCTGTCAGCCTTTTTTTTATAAGATTTTTTGGAGTAAAACTGATTTTAAGTTTTTAAAGCCCTTTTAAGTGCCAGTTGAAAAGAAATCATGCAGTTTTTTTCCCTTGACTGTAGTTTCTCCCCTTCCATTTCACTGAAATTTTAACATATATCAGAAAATATATAGTGAAATACTTGCCTGAGATTGGATTCTGGCTTTTAAAGCTGGAGCTGGGAAGTCTGTCCTTGCTGACAATCCGTGTTTCCAGCCGTGCTTTCTGAAACTGCAGCATTGTTTAATTTTCTGATATGATTTTGGCAACTAATGATTTTCATTGCTCCTGCCTTTTCAGCAGTGGGAAGAGCTCCCAGCATGGTCACAGCCGCTGTGCTTTCCTCCTTGGCTGAATGTGCTGCTGAGACAATCTTGTCTCGAGATGGTTTCTAGAAAAGACCAAATTGGAGGGACTGTGGGAAAGAAACTGGAAATGCTAAATTGACTTGAAAAATAAGTTGGGGTATTATTGACTGGAGCGTATCAAGTGGGTTATAGTCCTTTATTTTGTCACAGCTACAAGGAAAATGAGTTGTGAAATACTCCTGCTACGTCTTCTCCAGTGACTTTGCCTCAATCACCTTGTGTTTGTCCGTTAGAGTTGATGGAGAGGGACAGACATGGGCTACGCTACCACTTGGAATAACAGCTACATCAATATGCAGGAGTCTCAACTGGATCATGTTTAGATTAATGTTCAGTTCCCTAAAGTTTGGTGCTTTGTATTCAAATGGAGCATGACAATGAATTGTCCTAAATAAATCTTGATACTCAGTTACGTCCCGATTCTGTCTCATTCCATTCAAAAGCTTAATTCTTTAATACATGCTTGTCTGGTGAATTTAGCATGAACACTTAGCAGATAGGGTCTTACTGTCACCACAAGAAGGATGTTGAGGCTCTGGAGCGAGTCCAGAGAAGAGCAACGAAGCTGGGGAAGGGGCTGGAGAACAGGCCTTATGAGGAACGGCTGAGAGAGCTGGGGGTGTTCATCCTGGAGAAGAGNTGTTCTGGATTACAGCTACACTTCAAACTGATAAATGGAATGAGAAAGTAGCTGGATAGCAGTAAGAAATAGTAATTTGCTCTCTGGAATTGCAAAATGATACATTGAAGTACTGCGGTAGGGTGGTTTTAAAGAAGAAAAGATGCGGTTGGGAAGAAAGATGCTGCTGCATGAAGCTGGTCTTAAATTTAGGAAACATTTACATAAATTCATGTGAACAATAGGTACCCAGACTCACTCAAAAAACTAACTTGAGCTGCAGGGGGCCTGCATGGTTACCTGGCCAGGGGAAAAAGTGAGAGAGCTGACCTTTCAGAGATGTGCCTGGGTAAGCTAAAGACTAGTTAGGACAGGTTTTGAAGAGGGGAGCTGAGATGTTAAGATGTCCTTAGCTACTCTAGAACTGAAAATATCAGTGATGAGGGTTTGTGTCAGCAAAGCAGAGACACCATCTGCTTAAGCTCTGCAGAGTTCAATCTGGGAGGTCCTACCCACTCCAAAATCATCCTGTTTCTATCCCTGTTTTCCAAGAGAACAGTTGGGCACGCCTGAAAAATAATGTCCAGATTTGAAACATTTATCTACTAAACCCAGATTTTCCTCAGTCTGAATTAGTTTTTCTCAAAACAACTGTGAAAGGGTATGAAATACCTGATTAAATACTAGTAAAACTGTTTAAAAATTAAAGTCGTCTTTGATTTTTCTTTCAAATGCACAGTTGTTTGTTCTGATAGTCAAAGCTGGTGAAGGGGCTGGAGAACAGGCCTTATGAGGAATGGCTGAGGGAGCTGAGCGCGTTTAG